>BLSH010192610.1:311886-349465 GCA_018402905.1 Glandirana rugosa | reverse complement strand
CAGGTTAAACTTCAGACAATTTTGACGAAGAGTACCCAGTTGTGTGTGAAGTGTGAGGGGAGCATCACTAAAAATAAAAAATTATTTATTTGTTAAGTGTAATTGTCGATGTGGAACTGTTGAAAAAAAAAAAAACTACCAACACTATTTTCGGTCGAGTGGGAAAAAAAAAAAAGGTGTTGGGGTGGGACGTCGGACAGTTCGGGAGGAGGCTTAAGTCATAAAGCAAAAAAACAACAAAAAACAAACAAAAAAAAAGATAATAACCATACCGAAATTAAAATAAAGTGCGATGTTAGGCGTTTGTGTCCCTCAGAGTACAGCAGCAAGCTCTTGATGTTTCTTTCATGTAAAATTAAAGCCATACCAATAATAGAAAAAAAAACAAACAAAAAACAACAAAAAAACGAAATACTGAATTCGGAGGAGGGCTTGACAGGCTGCAGGGTGGGGTTGTGGAAAAAAAAAAAAGGGTGAGCTGGCTTTTATCACAACCATCAAAAAAAAAAAAAGTTGTCAAGGTGTAGCTGTTAATGTGAATTGTTTATTTATTAAAAAATAAAAATCACTACGAGGGGAGTGTGAAGTGTGTGTTGACCCATGAGAAGCAGTTTTAACAGACTTCAAATTGGACTGCTCTGTTTTTATCTTTTTTGTTTCTTTTTGTTTGTTTTTTTTTTTTTCCTTTTTTTCTTTTGTTTTATTTCATTTTTTATTGCTTTTTTGACACACTGGTAGAAGTTTAACCTGTGCAAAGACTTCAAGACATTTCCAATGCTTCCATTTCTATCACCAACTTTTTCCTTCTTCAGAAAGAAGCAGGACGAATCCAGACTTTCTTTGCACGTCAGTGAACTCGTTTACAGGCCAAAACATCAATCACTCTGCAAAACACTGTCTGTGCCACTTGCCCTACGCTGCCATCTTAACCATTCATCCAGATTTCCTGTGTTCGCCCCCTCCAGGCCCCTCCCCCTCCCTCCCCGATTTATACCAACTTTTGCTAGGGTGCAATTATCGCACTTCACTGGAATTATCTTGGCTGCTAACTCCACTCTCTCAACTGGAATTGCTGCTAAAACTCTTTTAACAGTTTGCTTTCTAAAAAAGAAAAAAAAAAACTAAAGGTTCCCATGTCTTTTATTTATAACTTCGTACTCAGTCGGTTTTAGATGTATCAGGAAGGAATTTTAGAAGCATTTTTTAAAATTTTAACTGATTCGTTTTGCAGAAGTTCATTTTTTTTTGCCCCTCCCACTTTTTTTTTTTTTGTATTTCTTTGGTCATCTTTTCAGTTCAGTCCAATCTTTGAAATTTTAATTTTTTCCTTACACTACAAATTTAATTTTCCCGCCCCTCCCGTCTTTTATCTTGCCGCTTCTTTTGTTTGGTGCGACCAGCACACTTTTCATGGGTTGTAAAATTTCTAAGCCCTTGCTTCAGTATTAAAACTTTACAGTGCTATGTGCTGTAACAGGGTTTTTTATTTTCTTTTAATTTTTTTAATTTTTCAAAAAAAAATAAGCAAAATGTAAAGATTAAACTGTCCTTTTCATATCTCTGTGGATAGTAAAGTACTGTTTTTTATTTTTTTTTTCCTTTGTTTTTTTTTTTTTTTTTTTTTTTTTCTTTTCTTTTTTAATTTATTGTACCAAAGATGGTATTGAGGTTTCACTTTGAAGAGGAAAAAAAAATTAAGAAAACTCAGACATGTAAAATGATTGTCTTTTTAAATGTTTCCTTTCTTCTGTTCTTGCGTGTTTAATTGGGCTTACAATTCTGAATCATGTGTAGTTGCTGTTGGACTCCAAGGCCTTTCACATTCATGTTTGTTTCAAGTATTGTGGGTGATTTGGAGGATCCTAAAAAATAAAGGACTAGCCAGCTACGTATCAAGCGGTCAGTCTGATTGTGTCGCCAAACTCTTATGAGCATCTGTGACAGCAACGCGTTACCCCAGCTTGTATAGTTTGTAAAATCGAATTGCTTTTTTGGTAACAGGACGGAAATGTGTTTTTGTATATGTACACATCTTTGATTCCATCTCTGATGATATCAAATACTTTAAGTAAAAGTGCAGCTATGCTATGGACAGTCAAATATTTACTTGCTAACCGTAGCTCTTACTGACCTTTCGTAGCTACAGATACAGTGGAAGAATTCAATGTTAAAATTGAATGCAATACCTAAATCCAACATAAATGCAGTTGCACAGTGAAGAGGAGGGAGCAGAGTCCCAGACCTGACTTGAACCGCTTCACTTTGAGGATGAATTGGTCTATATATCCTCTAGCTACAGAGGTCAATGTGGAATTGTTTTAAAAATTTAATGTTACAAATATGACCATATTTAAAAGTCTATAGCATCGCCCCATTTTTTACTTTAAAGGCTTAGTCCACCAATGACTGATATTTCAGTGATGGGTGGGTGCCAGTGGGTTAGGACACCAGAGCTTGTCCCTTTGCAGTTCCCCTCAGTTTGTTCCTCCAGCTCCGTAATATCTCCTTCAAATCAACAGTGTGATTAAAACTGGTCCAAAAACCCGCGCAACCAACCATGGACTTAACACTAATATAATTTGAGACACAGGTGGGTGGTACTAAATTTATGAAATTTTGAGATGGGACACCTGGGTGATTTAACTCAATGGCATCAATTCAAAACTAAATTTTAGTGTTTGAGTGGATGTAATGGCACAGGGTATTCTTCACTGCATGACCAAAGACCACTGGACCTCTTTCATGACTCTGGTCTTTCTGACAAATGTGCCTTGACAGGGCAAGTTCTTGGAACTCTCAAAATCATATTTGACCCTCTATCCCTTCAGCATCTCTAGCGGGGTCGTCTTTGCATCCTTTTGTTGCAAGCACCGCAGTCTATCATGGTAGAGAAGTAGTGATATTTGGTTGTGCAGTTACCTGTTCAAAAATGACCTGTGACATCAAGGTTAAAGTGTACCTGTTGCTTATAATCCCATGGAGACCGTTTTGGGCTTCACCACATGAGATTTCCTATCTCCCCCATTTGGGCAAAAACATACTTAAGACTGGCATTTTTCTGATAAGTGTGCTTTGTTTTCTGGGGTCTTGGTGCTTTTCTAAGTCAAATTTTATAGGGTTTGGTAGCAGCTTTAAAGTCCCTGCTCCTCACTTCAGTGAAATTTGCTTACATAATTTCCTAAGGTCTTTATAGCTGTTTTCTCCTAGGCCCCTACAGATACTCTTTGGGCCCGTACAGTTGTCTAGCCCCTAAGTCCATAGAGATGTTCTTTCTAGCCACATAGAAATGTCCTCTGCCTAGGCCCGTATGTCTCCTCCCTAGGCCATAGAAATGCCCTCTACCTAGGCCCGTACAATTATCTCCTCCCAAGGCTCATAGAGACGTTCTTCCTAGGCACATAGAAATGCCTTTTGCCCAGGCCTGTACAGTTGTCTCCCGTGAAGGCCCATAGAAATGCCCTCTGCCTAGGCCTGTACAGTTGTTTCCTCCAAAGGCCTGTAGAGACGTTCTTCATAGGCACATAGTAATGTCCTCTGCCTGGGCCCATACAATTGTCTCTTCCCAAGGCCCATAAAGACGTTCTTCCTAGGCACATAAATGCCTTCTGTCTATGCCCGTACAGTTGTCTCCTCCCTAGGCCCATAGAAATGCCCTCCGCCTAGGCTTGTACAGTTGTCTCCTCTGTTCTTCATAGGCAAGTAGAAATGTCCTCTGCTTGGGCCCATACAATTGTCTCCTCCCAAAGCCCAAAGAGATGTTCTTCCTAGGCATCAGGTGGTTTGCTACATTGGGTGATGTACTTGATACTGGCTCCATCCTCCTTAAACAGGAGCTCTGCTCAGTTTTTAACAAAATTCTCATCACCTGACTGGTTCTTCGGGTCCTCAATGCCACCATCTTGCTTGTGGGAAGCCGGCTGAGCTTCCTGGTGTTACACAACTGGCTTTCCACTCTGTGTGAGGTGTGCAGCAATGTGAATTTTCAATAGTTCTGCAGCCTCCTGGGACCTGTGATGTGTACCCAGGAGGTTGCAGGTGGGGGAGTTGGTCAGGGTTTCACCCTCTTGCCTAGGCAAGCGGAACAGAAATGGGAGCTGTTCTGTCACAGTTCCCATACATGGTGAGGAGAGTGATCAGTGGAACTTTCCTTCTCAGGTGATTTGCTTTAAAGCGGAGTTCCACCCAGAATTTTTTTTTTTTTTACATCATTCAAGTCCTTTGCCTACATAAACTTACCTTTTGAAGAAAAAAAAGTTATACTCGCCCTAAGTCACTTGTTGCTAGGTGGTCTTTGTAATCTGCCCCTTTTAGGTCCTAGGCTCTTCTCACTAACTGCTTCGCTTGGCCTCCTGGGAGATGTGACTCATCATTTCCCACGAGTCAGTGGGCTTCCCTGTACTGTAAAATCGTGTTATTTCCAGACAGGAATTTAAGGCGGACCGAGATCGAGGAGTGCATGATGGTTACCCACCATGCACTTCTTTCAGGAAGAGATGCCAGGAGACTATGGATGGGCTTCAGATGCCCTCACTTAACCACTTTAAGACTGGGCCTCTTTTTGCAGTTCGGTGGTTAGGAGTTAAAATCAGTTTTTTTTTGCTATAAAATTACTAAGAACCCCCAAACATTATATATTTTTTTCCTAACACCCTAGAGAATAAAGTGACGGCCATTGCAAAACGTTGTCACACCATATTTGCGCAGCGGTCTTACAAGCGTGTTTTTTTTTTTTTTTTTTTTTTTTTTTTTTTTTTTTTTTTTTTTTTTTAAATTTAGTTTTTTGAGTTAAAAAATAAGACCGCAGTAAAGTAAGGCCAATTTTTTTTCAATATTGTGAAAGATAATGTTACGCCGAGTAAAATGATACCCAACATACCATGCTTCAAAATTGCGTCCGTTCGCAGAATGGCGACAAACTTTGCAACATAAAAATCTCCATTGGCGACGTTTAAAAAATTCTACAGGTTAGCATTTTTGAGTTAGAGGAGGTCTGGTGCTAGAATTATTGCTCTAACGATCGCGGTGATTCCTCACGTGTAGTTTGAACACCGTCTTCATATGTAGGCGGGACTTGCGTATGCGTTCGCTTCTGCGCGGGAGCTCGCAAGGACGGTGCACTTTAAATTTTTTTTTTTTTTTTTAATCCTTTATTTTACATTTCTATTTTTACACCGTCATTTTTTTAAAAAATTTTGATCACTTTTATTCCTATTACAAGAAATGTAAACCTCCTAAATAGGAGATCTGGGGTCAAAAAGACCTCACATCTCATATTTACACTTAAATGCAAAAAAAAAAAAATGGTCCCCTTTAAGAGCATTGGGCGGAAGTGACTTGTTGACGTCGCTTCCGCCCAGCCATGTTATGGAACAGAGAAAGCGGCTTCAGCCACTCACTCAGCTCACGGACACTGGGGGGACGGACGGACGCGATCATCGCCGCTGCCAGCGGGTCCGCTAAGCCGTGGAGATGACCGGAGAGCGGTGGGAGGGGGGGCATCTCTCCTGCCGCTGATGGTGATCTCGCGGCGAATCCGCCGCTGAGACCACTTTTTTATCTTGTGCAGAATCGCCTGCAGAAAAAAGATACTGGGGTTATGGTAGCTATCTGCTACCATAACAACGATATTCTACTTCAAACTGGGTGGTCCGGAAGTGGTTAAAATGGAAAAGTCCAGCAGTGAGTGAAACAAAATTGTGAGTAAAAAATACATGGAATTACTAGGTGATTTGAAAGTAAGGAAACAAAAGGTTACACCTATTTAGTATTAAGAGTGGATGTCAAAAAAAAAATAAAATAAAATTCTGGGTGGAACTCCGCTTTAAGGAACCTCTAATTGTTGGTGTTTGTAATATCTCCCGAATTAAAGGTTTTAATGTAGGTAATGGACCCAAAGTGAGTTATTGGTTTTATTCCTATATCAAGTAACTAAAAAGGTCACATCTGGTTACTAGATGCGTGTTAATCTAGTGACTCAAGCCATGTTTTATTTATGTTGAATGTGACAAAGGCTTAACATGTTGTCTCTTCCGTTTTTAAGTGACGGGTACACTTTAACTCAATCATGTGGTAATTATAAATAGGTCTCCTTATGGGCATTTCCAAACCATTTGTGCCAGACCAAAGGACTCTAATGTATCGTCTGGTGTATGCTGTTCTTTTTTTTTTTTTTTCTGCTTTTTGCTTTCAGTTGATTCATGTTAATGTACATTAATTCTAGTAAAGGCAGTTTTCTTAAAGCCTCCAATTTTAACTATTTAACAGAGTGACATTTTCTGGGCTTTAAGGCTTGTGTGTTCCATATCCACCTCTGGACTGGCCTGAAGAGCAGTCAACTACGCAGCCGGTTTTATCTACAGGGTCTTTTCGGATTGTAAAAAAAAAAAAAAGAAATCGGTTGAACCCAACATAAAGGACATTGTTCATTTTTTTTTTATTTTTTTCAATGAAAGTCTTTAAATTTCTTTGTTTCCCACCAAAGTAGAGAAAAAAAAAAAGCTATATGGTATTGAATTCTAGTGGGGGAAAAAAGACCTTTTGGTATCCTCAACCCTCTATTTTTATTTTTCTTCTTTCTGATATGTCTGTTTATATGACGCAAGTCCCTACTGTTAAGTACAGAGCAGGTTTGTGCTGCACAAGAGATTAATAAATAAGGCTTCTTTGGACTTTCTGCACTTTGCAACTAAACTTATTCTAGTGGTGTGTGTTCGAGTCTCTTGCAGTACTCTAATGCTGGACCTTTTCATTATACTACCTGGGGGTGTCTTTGCCATTTTGTCAATAAACGCAGAGCCGGAACGGTCACTGGCGGTTTCGCAAATTTTTCGTTTTCCTGAACCCACGGACCCCAAGATTAACGAAATGTTGCTTTTTGAACGGTAAGAATATAATCACGGGGTGTGACATCAAAGTGACTTACCTGGCCAGTTGTTTTTGCTGATCTACATTTGAATGGCTTTTTGTGAAGTTCTCTCTCACACTTGTGATGTTCACTCTAACAAAACAAGGATTTGTCAAAGAGAACTGTGTAAAAGGGACACCTTCATTGAAGCTTGTATATAATGTATGTTTAAAACATAAAATTTAAGGATGATAAAGTTATCTTTTCTATAGAATATATTGCTCTAGAACTGTTTCTGTTGGGGGGTATAATTATCATTTGGCTGGAGTTACATTGATTGTAATTGATTTTCTGTGTGTGGCCTAAAGTCTATCTAAAGCTTTTTTTTTAATTTTTTTTATTTTTTTAAATTTGTCATGGTTTTTATTTTTTTGCTGTATAATAGGTCAAATTGCACCAAATGAAAAATCTGACATAGGCGGGCCATACAATTTTTTTTGTAGATTTACCAAAAATCATATAATATCAGGTCAAACCTAAACGCTTTCAATTTGTATCAAATCAAGCAGGCCCTTGCGCTATAAAGTTGAAGGTAAATCTAAACGAAATTGTATAATATATGGCCAGCTTTAGGCTGCACCCTCTCCCTGATTCCATGTCTTCTCCCACCTGCTTTTTGCAATTTATTTTAAATTTGATAGACTACAAGTACCATCAGCCATTACACCTGACGGCTTGTAGTTCTCAATGCACTACGAGGGTGCTGGTGAGCACTCTGGTAGTTCATTAATCTTCCTACGCTCAGGTAACTGGCTTCCCATATGAGGTATGTGTAAGACAGCTATCCGGAGTGTCTGCCGGAGCCGGACATTGTGCCTGCGGTCTGCTGATAGCGGGTGCAATGCTCTGCAGGCTCCTTAGAAAAATTGTAAATGCAGTTTTATAAAAAAAAATTTACCTGCAAAAAAAGTGCATTTTTTTTATTTTAAAAAGGTGAACTTGGTGTTTAAGCAATTATCTTTCCTTCAGCCATGGGTTGAACGAAAGAAAATGACTCGATTCCCCATCAACACATTTAGTGTTGATGGGGAATCTATCCCACTGCGCTATTGTATTTTGACAGGAGGTTTCCCCACCATTGTAATATGACTTCTGCTGACAGCTGTAATCACATCAAAACAAAAAAAAAAAAACCCAACAGGCTTGTTGTACTGAAGTCTGATCGATTGACTACATCCAGCCTGCCCATAGATGGATTGGAATTCTCAACAAGCCAAATTTAAATCCATCTATGGCCGGCTTTATTTCATCTTAGCTCGTGTGAATGTCTTCCTCTGGCGGGGGTCCTCTATTTTGTGATGAGCTGTTGAATATAGTCCGCTTGGGCTCAAATAATGACTGTCCACATTTTTTGATAACCGATAAAATCTGCATCCAGCACCCGTCTGCCCTACCTTTTCTTTACATTATTGCATTCTGATCCCTGTGAAGATTCTGGGGACACTAGGCAGCAAGATAAATAGAGTGAAAGTAAAGTTGTCATTATAACTGGAATTGAGAAATCTTTTCAATGGTTGTTCTTGTTCCAGTGATTGCTATGAGGGAGATTCTTCTCACTTCCTGCTGTGTCTACAGAAGAAAAGGTGAAGGGAAATCTATCCAAATGAACAGATGACAAAAAACGGACAGGTTTAAAACTCCACTCTATCCTAAACAAAGAGATTTGGCTTTGCTTATGCTATTTGCGTATCCAACCTGCCTTAAAACAACCCCCACTCTCCTTTGCCCAAAATATTGCAGCAATCTTTAGTGCCTCTGACCCAAGTCTTTACTCTGACCACCCTGTTGTGTAGGTCCCCACAGAAGACCAGGGAACATTCTTGCAGCCCATGATCAGCTGAATCGGGGATATGGTGGTGATTGCGGGTGCTTTTAAGTCTGGAGAAAGCAAAAAGGAATCTACTTATCCTTGTCACTTTTTTATTTTTAATTGGCTTAATTTAATTTAAATTAAGTGGCTATTTAAAGCTGAATTCTAGGAATTCAGCTACTTTGTAAAAAAAACTGCAGGCAATACCATGAGATAGGTCTAATGAAGTGCCTGCCGCCTTGTTTATTCCTAATCACAGCTGACAGGCACTGATGCTGCTTACTGTGGTCTTGGTTCCTTCAAGAGCAGTCACCAAAACTGCTAAGCCTGCCCCCTCCTGCCCGTTCACAGAAGCCTTTGTATTACGTGAACTCATTCACAAAATACAAAGGCTTCTGTGAATGGGCTGCAGAAGGGAGGAGCGGGAATAGCTGATCTATTTGCTTCTCTCGCACAGCCAGCGTGTATCCTTGTGAGTTCTATAAACCTCACATACAAGTAATAGAGAAGTCCTGGAGATGACATGTATCAAATTGGACTTCTCCTAATGTGCCTGCACTTTTTTCAAAGTTGAATTCCTGGAATTTGGATTTAAGAACGTGCATGAATCTTGGTTCAAAATCAAGCGAATAACTTGTTAAACAGATCATTCTCATGGTGTCTCTGAAGGTGTCATCCAGAAGGACTGATTCTATGTGCTACCTAGACAGAAAAGAACCCATCTTGGTGCACAATGCAGGTATAGATTTGGTAGCATGTCCCTAAAAATGGACACACAAGGAGATCACCTTCCCCAATAAACCTCACTCAGCGGTGGCTGCTGTTCACCATAGAACACATTCTGTGTTTAGTCAGATCAGAGACCGTCTGATGTGTATGGGAACCAACAGACACTGCTGGTTGAGGCTTTTTGGGTGTAAGATTGTTTTTTGAAAAGCCGTTTCTCCATGTATGTCCACCATCTGTGATGGCTGTTACATTCCTGACAAAGCCTACTGGTCTTTAAAGGTGAACTCAAGTTTGTCTAAGTTCTCTGCAATGGGGTTGAAGTGTTATGTTGTGGCACTTGCCTTCATTCTACCCAATCACAGATTAGCTGTGGATTTTGGGCCTTTTTCATTTTCCATGTGTTTTACTGTAGGTAGCCAGAATTATTGGTAAGTCCTGTAGAGTGTACTGGTAACTGGGCTGGCTGCAATACTATATGCAGGGAATTTAATTGTTTTAGGATCTGAGTCGGATCATAAAGCATAGGTTAGGCACTAGAATAGAACTCATCTTGGAGCGCCTTTCAAAGTACAATCATACTGTATTTGTTACACATGCACGTGGTGTTCTGATCACCCTCTTTCAGTCACTTCCTGTCCACATGCAACCACACTTTCTATTCAAGTTTTAAAACCAAGCATACCCTAAAGACGGGCCATACTTTTCTCAGTCGTTCATTGACAGACGCAGCCTCTCATTCTTGACGTGTGGTTTATGCAGCTTTCACTAGGAGTGGACTAGGCAGAACGAAGTTCAACTCAAAGCAGACACAGCCCCTCCCAGGGGGCAGTTCTCACTTAGCATAACCCCTCCAGCCCTGCTCAGCAACTCAGATTTTTATGCCTAGTGCAAGGAGTAGGACCTGGCTCCCTGCTGGGATCTGCGGTTCCCATTTCTTTTTCTTGTTTTTATCTTTTTCAAGAATTCTGATGATTACAATTAAGCAGGCGGCTGGGTGACAGGCTGGATATCCTAGATCCAGGGAGTCTCCCCAGTGCGGCTGATGGATGCGAGCCGACCCTTAGCTGCACGCGTGGTCGGCCGCATCAGGCCTCGTTCCGTGCGAGGCGGCCGGTGGGTTAAACGTCCCGCCAGCGCACCTAGGACCGGGCACCCCGTGTCACGAGTGCTGAGTGGCCAGCAGCTCCCCCATTTTGACAGGGTGGCAGGACTACTTTGGGTGGCTACCTGCTGCGCCCGTCCAGAGTGGTGGGCCCGTTGACTGGTGGTGCCCCCCCTTTTCTTCCATGGGTGTAGGGTCCGACCGTTTGTTCTGTTTTTCGGTGCGTTATCCCTTTGAGGATACCCTGCTGCAGAAGTAGAAGTCCCCAACTGTGGACCCGTCTGAACAAAGCGACCACTATTCCGATGGAGGGCTCTCCATCCTTCAAGGACCCGGCCGACAGGAGGACTGAGGTGGTGTCAAGGCCATGTTCCTGGTCGCAGGGTGGGCTATGCGGCTGGTGTCTGTGCTGGTGGCACAGGCGCTTACGGAATGGGTGACTATTGTGCACCAAGGCTTTGGTGACTCTCCAGGCCCCTCCAGAACCTGTGCAGATGGCAGACCAGCTGATCCAGGGACTGAAGTATCTGATGCGGCCCTCGACACGGCCCCCATGCTGTCAAAACTGTCCATATTTGCAATCATTAGACGTCTGTTATGGCGGAGATGCTGGTCAGGAGACCAGGCGTCAAAAAAGGGCCTGACTGACCTGCCTTTTGAAGGGGGTCGCCTCTTTGGGGCTTCCCTCGACTAAATCATCAAGGATTACACTGGGGGGGAAGAGTACTTTTCTTCCGGAGCCCAGAAGGGGCAAGGAGCCCAGGCGCAGGGCGGACCCTTCCTTCTCTGCGCAAAAGAGGTTTTTTCGTGCACTACGTACCTCGAACAAGGGTTCTCAGCCCGCCAAGGGGCAGCTGGCAGCGCAAGTCCGAAAGGGTGGAGAAGTCCTCCGCATGATGGGTCGCCCCCACCCGCGAATCGGGTGGTTGGCGGCCCTTACGGTTCGCGGACCGGTGGACCTTGCGCATCTCGGATCTCTGGGTGCGCGAGGTGGTTTCATCCGGATACAAGATGGAGTTCCGTACCCAACCCCTGGACAGGTTCTTCGCCTCCAATCTGAGGCTTCCCCCGGAACGGCTGCAGGCCCTGTTCGAGGCCGTGCACGTCCTGCTCCATCAGGGGGTGATTGTCCCGGTTCCTGCTACGGAATGTTTCCACTGTTTTTATTCCAATCTTTTTGTGGTTCTGAAAAAAGATGGGGTCAGGCCTGTCCTGGACCTGAAGGCCCTCAACTTCTTTGTGAGGGTGCGGAAATTCAGAATGGAATCTGTCCGCTCTGTGGTGGCGGCTCTAAGGGAGGGAGACTTCCTGGCCTCCCTGGACATCAAAGACGTGTATTTACACGTGCCTATATGCGTACACCACCAGCGTTTCCTGCTCTTTGCGGTGGGGGATCTCCACTACCAGTTTGTGGCCCTTCCGTTTGGTCTGGCCTCAGCCCCTCGGGTCTTCCCCAAGCTCCTGGCGCCGGTGCTGGCTCTGCTGAGGCAGAGGGGCATAGCAGTAGTGGCATATCTCATGATCTCCTCCTGTGGGCCGAGTCGGGCTCCGCCTTCTTGGATAGTCTGGCCATCACCCTTGGTTTCCTGCAGGACTTTGGCTGGGTGATCTACCTTCTGAAGTCGGTGCTGGCTCCGTTGCACCGGTGGGAATACCTGGGCTTTGTCCTGGATACGGAGCGGACAAAGGTGTTTCTCCCTGCCTCCAAGGTCTTAACACTCCAGGGGGCAGTGTGGGCCCTGCTGTCTCAGCGGAGGTCCTCTCAGATTTTGCATGCGGGTGTTGGGGCTGATAGTCTCCTCCTTCGAGGCGGTGTCTTATGCCCAGAGTCACACCCGGCTCCTGCTGCGGTGGGACAAGTCTCCACTCTCCCTGGATTGGGTGATCAGTTTGGATCACCGGACTCGAAGCTCCCTCACCTGTTGGCTACGGGCCCCGACCTTGAAGTGGGGGAAGTCGTTTCTTCCCATGGAATGGACGGTGATCACGACAAATGCTAGTCTATACAGCTGGGGAAGGGTCCTGGGGAGGTTGTCGACCCAAGGCCGATGGTCTCAGGAAGAGTCCCGTCTCCCGATCAATGTGCTGAACCCGTGGGAGATCAGGCTTTGCATCTCCCACTGGTCTGGGTCCAGTCAGACAATGCCACCACTGTGGCTTATGTGAACCATCAGGGCGGAACGAGAAGCGTGGCAGAAGTGGCCCACATTCCGCGGTGGGCAGAGCTTCATGTGCCTGCAATCTCCGCCATTCACATCCCGGGCCTAGAGAACTGGCAGGCGGACTATCTGTCACCAGAAGCTGGATCAGGGAGAGTGGGAGCTGCATCCGGAGGTGTTCTGCCAGATTTGTCAGAAGTGGGGCGCGCCACATGTGGAGCTCCTGGCGTTCCGGCTCAACCGGAAGGTGCAGGCCTTCGTGAACAGAACAAGGGATCCGCTGGCAGACGTGGCGGATGCCCTCGTGGCTCCGTGGTCTTGGCACCGGCTGCTCTATGCCTTCACTCCACTTCTGTTACTCCTGCGCCTGCTGTGCTTGGCCTCTGCGTCCTTGGTACGCCGACGTGGTGCGGATGGTGGTCGATGTTCCCTGGCGGCTCCCACTTTGCGAGGACCTGCTCTCACAGGGGCCTATCTTGCACCCTGCTTTACCCTCGCTGGCTTTAACGGCCTGGCTATTGAGTCCCAGGTGTTAAGATAGGGGACTCTCTGAGTCTGTCATTTCCACTATGCTCAAGGCACGTAAGGCCACTTCACAGAAGATCTATCACCACACATGGAAGGCTTACATTGCTTGGTGCGAGGCGGCGGGTTGGAACCTTAGTTCTTTCTCGGAGGCTCGGGTGCTGGCCTTCCTTCAGCAAGGCCTAGATCACAAGTTTGCATTGAGCACGCTTAAGGGGGCATTTCTGCCCTGGTGATTCTTTTTCAGCGTCCCTTGGTGACACATTCCCTGGTTCGTACCTTTGTCCAGGGCGTTTGTCATGTCTCCCCCCAGGTACGGTCTCCTTTGGCGCCTTGGGACCTTAATCTGGTTCTTTCTGTGCTCCAGAAGCTGCCTTTCGAAAATATCAGGGAAATTTCCCTGCATCTGCACTCGCAGGAAGTGGCCTTTCTGGGGGCGATAACATCCGCTAGACGGGTGTCTGAGCTGGCGGCTCTGTCCTGTAGGTCCCCGTACTTTGTGATGCACAGGGACAAGGTGGTTTTGCGCCCCTCTCTCTCTTCCTTCCTTACCGAAGGTGGTCTCTTCGTTTCACATCAATGAAGACATTGTCCGTCCTTTGATGTGTCCGCGTCCGTCTCCTAAGGAGGTTGCCTTGCACTCCCTGCATGTGGTTAGGGCTTTGCACGTGTATCTGGCAGCCATGGCCTCGTTTTGGAGGTCCGATGCGTTGGATACGTCAGACGGTGACCTGTTCGGGGCCATGAGCCCCCCTTTCTGATCACGGCCCACTCTTCCAGGGCGATTAGTACTTCCTGGGCTTTCCGACACCAGGCGTCGGTTTTTCAGGTGTGCAAGGTGGCCACTTGGACCTCGGTGTACACTTTTTCTAAGTTTTACAGAGTTGATGTTGCAGGTTCTTCTGATGCTGCTTCCGGCCACAAAGTTTTGCAGGCTGTGGTGTGAGGCGCGCCTGGCACCACCCGGAGAACTCTTTTGTTGGGTACTGTTCTTGTTGCCTACCCCTCGTTGTGACACTGCTTTGGGACATCCCCACATGTCAAGAATGAGATGCAGCACCCACCCCTCTTTGTTTGAGTTTGTACTGCTTGCTATGAACTGAGTTGCTGAGCAGGGCTGGAGGGGTTATGCTAAGTGAGGACTCCCCTGGGAGGGGCTGTGTCTGCTTTGAGTTGAACTTCGTTCTCCCTAGTCTGCTCCTAGTGTAAGCTGCATAAACCCCACGTGTCAAGAATGAGAGGCTGCGTCTGTCAATGAACTCAGAGAAAAGGATTTTACGGTGAGCCAAAAAAAAATCCTATTTTTCTGCTGCCCACGCCGATAAAGTCTGCAACGCTGAGAAACCTTCTAATGATGTCTACACCGTAACTAACATGACCTATCTAATGAGGGGAGGTCTGAAGGAGGAAATGGTGGTGCTGCTGGAGAATCATGAGAGCGACATTCCTGGAAGTGCTGGTTTCTGTAGGCTTCCAAAATGATGTGGCATTGGAGCAGACTTCAGCAGCAGGAAAGCTATGGCCTGGCTACCTTTAATAGGTATGTCTGGTTGCAGACCAGGGCAATAATGGCATTTGTTCACTGGGTTTGATTCAATGTGTTCATTACCAGAAGCCACTGGCCAGACACCACAAACTGCAGGAAATAAAAAGCCGGCCTTGCATGCCTTTAGCAAGATGCTGCAGTGTAAGACCACATACACATTACTAGATTTTCTTCAGATTTACCAAAACCATGTAGTGCAAGGGCCTGCCTAATTGCATACAAATTGAAACTCTAAGGCAGGGATGTGCAATTAGCGGACCTCCAGCTGTTGCAAAACTACAAGTCCCATGAGGCATTGCAAGACTCTGACAGCCACAAGCATGACACCCAGAGGCATGATGGGACTTGTAGTTTTGCAACAGCTGGAGGTCTGCTAATTTCATATCCCTGCTCTAAGGCCTCATGCACACAGGATGTTTTTTTAACTGTTTTTGAGCAGCAGTTTTCAGCTGCAGATGTTTTTTTCTACAGTCCATAAACCCTCTATTATGTAATCCTATGTGTCCATGCACATATAGGCTGTTATCAAATGTTTTTAGCAGTAACATTTTTGAGGTGTAAAAAAAACCCAAGACCACAGTGTTTTTTTTGGACTGTTTTCAGCTGTAAAAATGTTCAAACACTTAAAAACGTCAATCCCAACGTTTTTGGACGTTTCAGACCAATTGAAAAACGGGCAGTAATAAAACGCTGGTAAAAGCTGAAAACATCTTTGATAAGCTACTGACGTTTTTTTTGGCTGTTTTTTTTTTAAGTCCTGTGTGCATGAAGCCTTAAAGTTTGACCTCATATTAGATCAGTGGTTCTCAACTCCGGTCCTCGGGACCCACTAACAGGCCAGATTTGCAGGATAACTGAAATGCATCACAGGTGATATCATTTGCTGCTCAGTGATTGCAGTATTCTAGTCTGCATCTCCCCAAGGTAATACTGAAAATCTGGCCTGTTGGTGGGTCCCGAGGACAGGAGTTGAGAACCACTGTATTAGATGGTTTTGGTAAATCTGAAGACAAAAATCTGCAGAAAATCTAATGGTGTGTATGGGGACTAAATCTCAAGACTGGCTGGATAGAAGTAGCTCTCCTGTATGCATTAGGCTTGGTTCACACTGCTGCGACATGAGATCTGACTCGTGAGACCCCAAGTCGCATGACATGGCAAATTCAATGTTTCCCTATGAGAGCCGTCCTAACTGATACTACACAATTCACTCCAACTGTAGAAAATGTCTCTGCACTACTTTTGGTTCGACTTGGGTGAGATTTCAGCCTTTGTACTGTTTCTAAATGGCATCCAAGTCTGAAGGAAGTGGCAGTTGTACGACTTTGCCGTCGCAACCGGTGAACTGAGCCTTAGCACTGGTTCACATTGCAGCGATTTGACATGCCAAATTTGGAGGCTGTTGCCGGCAATAGCACCGTCCGACGCCGCACTGATTCCCAAAAGTAGTTTCTGTACTACCTTTTGCGACTTTGGGGTGCAATTTCAATAGACCTCTGTTCAGAAACCCATACAGATGTCTCTGAAATCGCCCTCGAAGTTGGGCCTGACGTGGGAATAAAATTGTGTGACTTCAGCTGACCTCGCACGATTTCATTACGGCTGTCAGTGTGAACTTCCCTTACAGTATGTATACACTGTATACACTGTAAGGGATACAGTTTACACTGTATCCCTTACAGTGGGGTTGCACCTGCAGTGTCAGGCTGCTTTGACACTTGTGCTACCTGAAAGTCGTGCCATTGTGTAGCGCCTTCGATGTGACTTGAAGCAATGCCTGTGTAATCTTGACGTCTATCGACCTCAAATCAAAGTCGGACCAAAGTAGTGCAGGGACTACTATGGAGTCTCAGATATAAACATTACTCATTGGAAATCGGGGTATGACTTGTCATGCGACTTTGCAGTCTCAAGTCGCACAAGTGTGAAAGGGGCCCTAAGGGTTAATAACTTGTTTTTTTTCTAGGGGTAAGGAGAAACTGTTTTACTTACCTGTTCCTTGGCTCCCCTAGCAGGCTCTGCTCCCTCACAATCCAGTGGTGGACTGTGCTTTGGAATCCTTAAGTCCAGTTTTAGGGTTTTGGACCTTGCTCTGGTGTTGGTCACATCCAGACCGATGGACCGTGAGGGTGCAGACAATGTGGGGGGAAAGGAAGGACCTGGTAAGTAATCTCATTTTACTGCTTCCCTTAGGCATAAACAAGCTATTAACGCATGCAGTGTGGGTACAATCTCTTTGCAATTGTTAATTTATTAGCTTGGTGGTAAGCGTTAACATTCATGCCACACTGACTGTTGGGCCATCGAACAGTGAACATACGATTAGCTCAGAATATTGTTGAGATTAATGTAAATTTATTTCTAAGTCAAATTGCAATAACTGACTCTTGACAATTTCAGTTTTTTGGTGGTTATGTCCATCCTCTGACATTAGAAGTTATCACTTATCTAGTGAATTATGCAAAGTCAGAGGAAAGAAGTCCCGATCTCCAGATTGGTTCTTGGTCAGCACTGAAATCAGTGGTTCAGCAGAACGCCAAAGAAGTGACCCATGATCGGTTTCCTTTAATCGCTGAGCTGATTATCTTGGGTACAGACCATTCATGGCTGCCCATAGTGATGCCTATTCATGGGCAACTTTTGGTGGTTAAAGAGATTAGTAGTTATCAGCTTGAGTGCCATACTACTGAGCCCACTGGAACCCATTACAACGTGAAGCAGCAGCAGTGAGCACTCTGCGCAAGGATTGTTCCTATGGTTGTTCTATTAAGGAAAATCTCATCTAATTTTTAAATACTCCTGATGTTCTATGGTGGTCTTTACTACTCAACTATGAGACACTATTGTCATCAAAACAACCTTCAGGACTGATGTGGTCTGTAGTGGATAATATTGATTGCAGTATCTCTGCACCATCCCTGAGGATTGCTGACGATCACACAAAAAAAAAAGGGCGCAATGAGTTTTGGGAGAGAATTGGCCTTTAAACCCCCCCATACATTGTTTATCACAAGCAATATCTGGATTGGATGTTGGCCCATGTCTGAGTGACTGCATTATTAGTATACAATAGTGTTCTCTTTACAGAGCACCTTCCAGATAAGGTCAGTAGAGGAGACCAAGATTCAAGTTTTGTCAACACAGCTTTGTATAACAACTACATCGATATCTAACCCTATGATCTGAATAAAACACATTTACAGGGAGCACGGTGGCAAGAATACTTTACTCAGATCTCTCCAGTAAAGTGAAAGGTAGCTGGTTGTGTGGTTCTACCTCGACCCCATTTCACACCGAGATGTTTTTCAGGCGCTTAAGACCATTGTGACGCTTTCACGTAAAAAAAAAAAGCGCCTGAAAAACTCACGAAAACCTATTTCCATTAAAATCTATGAATGCTTTCACACTTAGGCAGTGCGCTGCCAGGGTGGTGAAAAAAACGCCTCTCCATTGAAATTAATGGAAAGCTCTTCAAAAGCGCTCAGTGTTTTACTGGCAGTTTAGAAGCTCCTCAGTGTGAAAGAGGTCTTAGCACTAAAAATAGCACCTGTAAAGCACCTGAAAAACTGCCCTCAATCCACCCCAGTGTGAAGGCCCGAGTGCTTTCACAATGGGTGGTGAGCTTGCAGGACAGGAAAACAAAGTCTTGTAACCAGCAGCATTGGGTCGGTGCGGGATCGCTGTATACACCGCTCCTCCACCGCCCCTGCCCATTGAAATGAATGGGCACTGCTTTGGAAGCAATGTGGTACGGCGCTTTTAACACCTCCTTAGGGGTTAAAAGCGCCCCACTGCTGCCTGAATAGTGGCACCAAGGCGCCGCTATAACCGGTAAAGCGCCGCTAAAACTAGCGCTGCTTTACTACTACCGCCCTGCTTGCTACAGTGTGAAAGTGCTCTTAAGCCCCAGCTCAATAGTGTGTACCAGGCTTCAGTCTAGCTGATTATACATCTATCTTTTTTTTTTTGTTCAACCCAGTGGGCTGAACGAAAAACTGAAGCGCTTGGGAGGAGTTCCTGTTCTAACAAACCAGATGTTAGTAAAGCGATCTCCCTGCTGAGCTTTTGTGTTCTTGTCAGGGGGACTGCTCCCCTGCCAAAACACACCGGTCAGCGCTCTTGGCCATTGGCTGCCGGTTGGTAGACCTTTTTCGGTCTTGTGTCTTCGACAGAAGCCTGGACATTTGGCTGTACACATAGGGGGTGGCAAGGGACAAAATATCATGTATTTGGTATGGGAAGGTTTTAGAATATTTCAAAGCTTTTTTTTTTTTTTTTTTTTTTTTTTTTTTTTTTAGGAAAACCTAAAGGTTGCCATTGCTGGCTTTTCGTTCTGTAAATGCTAGGTGCCGATCTTTCAAGCCGGCCTTATTACTTTAAATACCTGTCAGTAGGCCAGTTGGTTAATCTGACTACTTATATAAATACTTGTTCTGGGCCAGTGACTTCTAAGATACTGAAGCAAGAAGTTCCACATAACAGCCAGCCAACTAGCATTTTCAGAAGAATGACCAATGGCAATCTCCATATTTCTCTAAGGACCTGTTTATACAAGCGGATGAGTGGTGGTAAAATCAGGTAGTTGAGCTGCGGTTTGACCGCCTACCTGGACAATGGCATGCAGCCATTCAAGGCTGTATGTGCTGCAATGACTTACTTCGCAGCCATGGCAGATCAACTCAGGCCATTCAAGCGAACAGTGTTGCATATTGGGGGTTAAAACAGTCAGTGAGTAGTTGACTTATTACTGCCTCACCGTCTGTCAAATGCCCTCTGAAAAGTGATTCACTGAGTGGTTAATGTAGTCGTAAGTGTGAATCAGTCCTTAAAGTCTTAATAAATTTTCCTATCGCACTCCTTCCTGGCAAGAAAAGCTCTCATGTAATAGGGTGCTGCAACGAAATCCAGCTGGGTCCTGGAGATTATTCGTCATGCAAGTGTATATATTCGTCAGCACACCAAGGATCCTTGTCCAAAATGTTCTTTTATTAAGAAGATCACATCACAGAGAACTGCAAGCTTTCGGAGCCGCGCAGGGCCCCTTCATCAGGCATGTCACATGCCTGATGAAGCGGCTCCGAAACGTTGCAGTTCTCTGTGATGTGATCTTCTCAGTTCTTTAACTGTCACAAAACCCACATCATTAAAAAACGATAAAATGGTGCATTACATGCTTCATACTCTGTCACCTTGAAATTGATTTTCTGTATTCTGCAAAAAACAACCTGGTTGATCCTGCTGCTCTCTATCGCCACCATGTCCCCAATGCAGCTAGGGATTTTGCAGCTGTGGTGGTAACTCTGCACATGCTCAGTTTTCAGTGTATTTTTTTTAGCCTGATCATTTCCTCCCTATGTGGGCATATACCCAGTGATAAATGACAGCCCACTCCCTCCTCCCCACTAACCAGCTAAACACAATGGAGGTGGAATATTACATGTATATTAACAGAGGCTTCACCCCCCTCTTATTCTAAGATTGGGGGGGGGGGGGGTTTGATCACAAATACATATTTATATAACAATTTAAAACAGTTTGATATAAATTATTTTTTACTCTATTCCATAGACTGTTTTATTTTGAACATGTGACCAGCAGCAGAGGACTAGAAGCTCCTCTTGCCACTGTTTCCTTGCAGACAGGCTGGGAAAGAGCTGGGTCATGTGACAGCTGTATGTCGATTAAGTAAAAAGTGCTTAAATGTTTTTTAATTAAAATTACAGTGCCATCATCCATATACAGGAAGAGAAGGGACAATGTAAGTTAAACAGTGTGTGTTTTAGTATCACGTTAAGGTTTGTTACATTTTTTTTTGTCTGCTGATGTTTGTGTGGGTAGGAGATTTCCTTTCAATGACCCGGAGCAAGAACGCAGCCAGTAAAGTCTAGGTCAGTGTCCTAAAAGATTTTAAGCTGTTGGTTCAGCATGACAGCCATGTAACTAGCATTTGCAGAAGCTGGTTAGCAGAGTGATAGCCTCCAAAACACCCAATCAGTGCCTTTAAAGTTAAACTGTCCAACATAGTAGAATAAATCCAGCGTGTTTTGTGGACAAAACACATGCCCTCTTCATCAGTGCTTAATAATATTGACTCTACCTAAATGGGCAAAGCGCTTGTGCTGTGTCATTTGGTCCCCTGTAGAAAATAGAAAAAGAAAAGCCTGGCAGATCCTGCCAGTTTCTGCCCTCCTCCCCTGTAATTGACCACGGTTTATCACGGCTGCTGAGCCCTGACACCGTGGTCAGTTTACGTACCTCTGTCATCCGCTGTGTCAACTCTGCTCTCCCCCCTCCCCTCCCTGTCCCCTCCGTCCACACCACAATCCTCCCCTCCAGCTTGTAAAATAATCCCCTCTTTTAGATAACGTGCCCCACTGTATGCCCTTTATTTTTTTTAAAAAAAGCAGATATCTGCCTTAAATCCCGGCGCTCACGTGGCTTTTCGGCTCTCTCTTCCTCTGCTCCCTTCCTCACGGCTGATGTCAGCGGGAGCTCTCGGCCCCTCCCACTGAGAGAGGAGAGAGCTGAGGAGTCACGTGCGTGCCAGGGGATGCTCTGATCTAAGGTAGATATTGACTTTTTTTTTTTTTTTTTTAAAGAAGGGATTGTAGAGACTTAACAAGTGTCTTTACAACCACTTTAATCAATTCCATAATTCAAGTAGAACTGTAGACAAAAATTTTATACCACCTGTCAGATTTTTTTTTTCACCATCTGTGTCCCATTGATGAGATTTGCCTTTTTATCCTGTCCCATAGCCAAACAGAAGTCCCTGCAAATTAAGAGAAGTCCTTGGGGACCCCCAGGTCACCAGAACTAGTGTACCCAGTGGAAGTTTTCTCCTCTATTACTTTTCTGGGGACAACCCAAAATTTGGGATTTTCTTTTACTCTCACTTTCAATGACAATGGTAAACAGGACAAATAGAGAGCAATAAAAACCTGACAAGCCTTCTAAAGGCACAGTGACCAAGTGGTTAGCACTTCCACATAGCAGCACTAGGGTTTTCAGTTCAAATCCTGCCTGGAGTTTGCATGTTCCTTCTGTGCCTGCGTGGGTTTCCTCTGGATACTCTGGTTTCCTCCCACACTCCAAAGACACGCTGATAGGTTAATTGGCTCCTGTCTAAATTGGCCCTAGTATGTGTGCGTATGAAAGTTAGGGACCTTGGATTGTAAGCTCCATGGGAGCAGTGACTGATGTGAATGTATAATATATATGTAAAGCGCTGCACAAATTGACAGCACTATATAAGTATCTGTAATAAATAAGGTAGGTGAAAGGGTTAGTATACAGGTCACATGGAGATGGTAAGGGAGGAGGGGAATACCAGGGTTAAAAAAAAAAATTAAATATAACACTGTGTCACTCAAACGGAATGAATAAAGCTGCAACAACTGATCCATTCATTTATTCTTCCGGAAGGGAAGGGATCAACACTGTAAACAGTACCATGAGATCACTGTGATGACTAATCACAGTGATCACATGGTACACAGCCCCATGGATCGGCCCTGGATGCCTATTTATCCAGTGTCGTTTATGAACTGCGCTGGATAAATATAGGAGCATATGATCTACAATTGCAAGACGTACCCTGGGAGAAGAGAGGTTAAAACCAGCCCTGTTCTCGATAGCTGCATTTACATGAAGCAATTCACAACAGGTTTTTTTTTTTTTTTGTCCAGCTTCTAACAATTTACAAGCATCTGATGTGTTTTTCCTTTTACATTAGAAGGCAGGCAGGCTGTCATTGAAAAATAAGGTGAGGAGCTGTGGTTTCAGTGTCTTAATTTCTCCACAATGCCTACAGCTACAGAGGTAAGTGAAAGCTTGCTTGAACGTGCTTTAATGGTTTGTTTTGGTTATGTGAATGCTACCTTATGCATAGTTTGGGCACAGTACTTTAGGTTCCATTTAATGAAGCACAGACCACGCAGTTCTGGCCGTCAGGGTTTTTGAGATTAATGGGTGGCTTGCCCAATGCAGATGCTTGCTGATGGGTCCTCTGCATTCAAGAGAAATTCAATACACACGTGGAGCAGGCATTCTACAGTATGTTGGTATGTAAACAGTGCACTGCTTAACAGTTACAGAGTAACAGCTAAGTGGAGTTTGATGCTTACAATGGGCCAGTGCCTCCTGCATGCCAGGGCTTGCCATAGAAAGGTTGGATAGATATGTTGTCTTCCTACCTTGGTTAGCCCATTGACTATGATGCATTTCCTGAGACTTTGTTGGGAATTTTGTTTTTTTAGGATTTTTCAGTACTGTAAACTTTACATTCAGCTAAGGGTGACATCTAAATGTAAAATAAAGATGGTAAGACGACTGTTCCTGGCACTAAAGATGATGGTGATAATTAGGTATGGTGGGAAAGCATGGAGGTGATGCCACCTGGAGCTCCTAACTAGGACATAGAAAGGGAGGTAAAAGATTTTCCTGTAATATATTTTCTACATCCAACATAAATCAGCCCCTAGCACTAAGATGAATGTTTTATCTAACTCGTCTAGCAATTGAAATAACCGTGGCTCTGGCATCATCTTCCGCAGTTTCCAATCTGTCTGCTCTCTCTCCCTTTGTTTGGCTTCTTTCTCCTTTACCAGTTTGGCCTAATAATTTCTTTTAGTGAGGTCATGCTACAATTTTCTGCCATTTTCGGCTCCATCATCTTCCAGCTTCATGATCATCCAGCTCTGGCTCTATTCACTGGGTAAACATGCACATATACTAAGGGCACGGTCTTACTGTAGGTGCACATGGTGATGTTTGCACCCTACCACAACTCCATTCTGTCTTTTTAGGACACTGCTTTTCTCCCTGTCCTTTCACCAGGATTCATAAACCCAAAGGAAGGTTCTTTTTCTCTGTACTTACCTTAGCACTCAGGCCATTTTGCAGGAGTATCTTCCAGTTTCACCAAGCTGAAGGTCAAACCTCCAGATGAGTAGAACCCTCCCCATCCTTTAGACCAGGACTTTCAAAACTTTCTAAAGAAAGGGCTAGTTTACTATCCTTCAGACTTTAGGGAGGGGGGGGGGTATTGCGGCCCCTGGGAGGAATATTGCCCCACTGTTTGTGCCACTGAGAGGAATATTGCCCCATCAATGGTGCCAGTTGGAGGAATAGTGCCCCATCATTGGTGCCAGTGGGAGGAATAGTGCCCCATCATTGGTGCCAGTGGGAGGAATAGTGCCCCATCTTTGGTGCCAGTGGGAGGAATAGTGCCCCATCTTTGGTGCCAGTGGGACTAATAGTACCCCGTTGGTGCCAGTGGGAGGAATAGTGCCCCATTGATGGTGTCAGTGGGAGGAATAGTGCCCCATTGATGGTGTCAGTGGGAGGATTAGTGCCCAATCGTTGGTGTCAGTGAGAGGAACACTGCCCCAAGGGCTGAATAAAAGGCAAAGGGCTGCATTTTGGAGACCACTGCTTTAAACAGCTGCCTCCTTTTAACCTATGCCACTATAGAATATCCAGGTCAACATCACTCGTTTCACTGCTACACCCATGCTGGTCTATGGTGAAAGGAAAATATTGAGCCTCATATAGGACCTGCTACAAACATGAGGTTATTGGCGTCATCTTTCATTGTCTGCCTATCCAGTGGGGAGCAAAGCAGGCTGCTGTCAACTGTTGTTCACCTTATATCAGCTCTCTCAAAAAAAAATGGGTAGGAAAGCACCGAGAACTTGGTCCCCTGCCACTACTCATGCTGGGTGGCCCTCTTGATATAAATGGAACTTGCCAGAGAAGACAAAGTCCTCTCCAACACTCTACTTTGAGCTCCGTACCCAGCAACAAGCAGTTTCCTTATTTTCACTTTCTATGCTTGCTCCCGATTGTGCAGAAGTTTGCAAGAATCCTTCCCCTGTGTACTCCAACCAATCAGAAATGCACAAGACCTCTCTAGAACACTCCCAATTCAACAGCGTCGAAGGAAGTGATCTCCTGCCTCTCCTGTACTGCCCTTTACCCTGTGCTATATTATAATCACACACACTGACATTTTTGTAAATATTTTACTAAACACTGAAGAAATGACACTTTGCTACAATGTAAAGTAGTGAGTGTACAGCTTGTATAACAGTGCAAATTTGCTGGCCCCTCAAAATAACTCAAAACACAGCCATTAATGTCTAAACCGCTGGCAACAAAAGGGAGTACACCCCTAAGTGAAAATGTCCAAGTTGGGCCCAATTAGCCATTTTCCCTCCCTGGTGTCAGGTGACTTGTTAGTGTTACAAGGTTTCAGTTGTGAATGGCGAGCAGGTGTGTTAAATTTGGTGTTAGCGCTCTGTCATACTGGTCACTGGAAGTTCAACATGGCACCTCATGGAAAGAACTCTGAGGATCTGAAAAAAAAATAAGTTGTTGCTCTACATCAGGGATATGCAATTAGCGGACGTCCAGCTGTTGCAAAAATACAAGTCCCATCATGCCTCTGGGTGTCATGTTTGTGGCTGTCAGAGTCTTGCTATGCCTCATGGGATTTGTAGTTCTGCAACATCTGGAGGTCCGCTAATTGCATACCCCCGCTCTACATAAAGATGGACTAGGCTATAAGAAGATTACCAAGTCCCTGAAACGGAGCTACAGCATGGTGGCCAAGACCATACAGCAGTTTGACAGGACATTTCATTGTCAAAAGATAATCAAATATGTACAAAAATGTGAGGGATGTACTCACTTTTGTGCGATACTGTATGTGTGTGTGTATATATATATATATATATATATATATATATATATATATATAGTCTCTGTCGCTCCAGGTCTCTTTTTGCTGCCTCTTACATTGTCATGCTCTGCAAGTTCTACCTCATGGATATAGACATCTAAAGCATTGGCTCAGAATTTTGTGTTTTCAAAGCGTTTAACACCCCCCCCCCCCCCCCAAAAAAAAAATGCTGCTCCTGTCCCTTTAATGTGCAATTAGCAGCATGGTGCTTTTGCTTTTTTAAATTATCCCTCTGTATCCCCTAAAATATCCGTTTGACAATGCCAGGTTTTGACTTCCGCCTGAGTACAGACCCCCATTATGTAGCTGATCCTGAGAGACCGTGGTCTGTGCATGTCTGCATGACTTGAGGCTCTCTTATTCTCCTGCGTGCCTGCCTTCAGCTCCACCCTCCTCCCCCTTCCTGTAATACATAGTCCTCTCCTTTCTGCTCTCATAATTAACTTTAAAAGCTCCCATCCCTTCTGTATTAGAACAAGAAGTTCATCTGTCATAAATAT
Organism: Glandirana rugosa; assembly: GCA_018402905.1. Taxonomy (NCBI): domain Eukaryota; kingdom Metazoa; phylum Chordata; class Amphibia; order Anura; family Ranidae; genus Glandirana; species Glandirana rugosa. Next base: position 323,446 of record BLSH010192610.1, on the reverse strand, counting down.
GCTTATCTGTATAGTTAACACACCAGCTTCCTACACACAGCTCTCTCCTCTCCAGCAGATGTCAGCAGCACCCCCACCCCCAAAGAACTCTCAGCTGAGCAAAGGAGAAGAGAAAAACAGCTGATCATAGTAAGAGGATGTGTTATTGGTACAGATAAGCATATTTATGTTACAACAAAAGCACAGGGGAACTTATTGTTCTAATACAGAGGGGATGGGAGCATTTTATACAAGTGGCTTAACAACCACTATATATCTAAACCTGGAAACAAAAATGTAATCTATTGCATTATACTTGCCCTTCGGATGTGGTGGCTGCATTATTTTATTTTTCAGGCTTTTTTCTTTAGGTGATTCTGCCACACTTCCTGTCCCTAGGGTGACAACAGTCACTACTGTACTGTATCTTTGGAGTAGCATTCTCAGCTTGGGGCAGAGCTAGCAGAAACCTCCCCCTCAATAACATGGTGGAAGGAGTTCCGTAGTCCATGAAGGTGAAGGCTTTCAAGTGGTTGACAACCACTTTAATAACCTACAGGTAAGTCAATAATAAGGCTTACCGGTAGGTTCCCGGCATATCTCCTAAACCTGCACAGCTTAGGAGATATACAGTGTACTTGCATGTGCCGACGTCATCCACACATGCGCAGTGAAGATAGGGCCTTCGTGCTGCGATTGGCGGGAGTGACATCATGCGGCTCCGGCAAATCACAGAGCCGGAGTCCGCGGCCCCAGAAGGTAGAGGGGCAAAAATGGACACTTCCTGGAGTGGGGACAGTGCGGGCTTCCAATGCAGGTAAGTGTCACATAATAGACTAGTATGCTTTTATATTGCATGGTAATAAGGAGGAACAAAGGGGAAGTAAAACACATCAGGGTTTACTTCCTTGTTCAGAGCTGGGGTTCCGTCGGATTAGGCAACCCGTCATATCTTGTAACGGAGGTAACGTTCTGTCGCCGCCATCTTGCTACACCCGGCGCTCGTCTGCAGTAGGGATACAGTGGGAAGCGGCAAGCGGACATCTTATTACACCCACCGGAGTTTTGCATTTCACACTTATTTGTAACAATAAACTGAGCTTACATAGTGAAGTGCATTATTTAAAAATACACGACACTCTTTTGATGTTGAATTTTAAAAGCAGAGGTAAGCCTGATGTCACAGGTTTGCTGATCTGACAGAACACCGCTGATTTTACAATTCAACATCAAAACAGTGAGATGGATTTCAAAATACTGTATTTCGCTATATAAGCTCAGTTTACTGTTACAAATAAGTGTCAAATGCAAAACTCCGGTGGGTGTAAAAAGATATCCGCTTGCCCTATATAAATCCTGTATTATAATAATAAGGACCGGTCGCCTAATCTGACGGAACACTGGTAACGCTTCCCAGCATTCCAGTGCAGCACAGGAAGTTAGCAACTCAGCAGATTTGTAGCAAGATCAACCCGTATTTTTCTGCACTTGCAGCATGCGTAAAGAGACAAGAGATGTGCACTACTTAAAAAAAAAAAAAAACAAGTATTCAGATCAGGTGCCGTGCCTTCCCTGACCTGCATGGTTGTGATAGCAGGGAGCAACCCCCACTTCCTACCATTCATCATTTTTAACCAATTTGTTGAAAAAAAAAAAATGAAATAAAATGTAGGGGGAACTAAAAGTAACAGTATCAGCCAAAAATCCACAGACCTCAACAAGCTCAGTTAAATGTAGAATGCATTTGTTTAGTTGGCAATCTCTCCTTTAAATTATGTCCTCTAGCCACAGAGTGGACTCGCAGAAATGCTATCACGTGCCACTTTTCCTGTATTATAATAATTACTTTCAATAAAAATATTTGCAACTCTAAATTCTGTCCTCTAGTGGTCACAATTAGCACTGCACCAAATGCAATTGTAGCAGGTTAAGACACTTTTTGTAGAGTAAAACGCTTGGTGTGATTGGAGTTTGTATCAATACAATGCATGCAATAGGGTGCTGACATTTTTTTCCTGTAGGATGTCCCAGAATAAAGAATGCTCAGGAGAAATTTTTATTGATGAGCATGCTCATGTGACATTTCCTCATTGCATTCCTTGTGATAGTACACCAGGCCGTGTAGTGAAATTTATGTTTGGACCGTTACACTGGCTGGTATGAGGTGTTATTCATAATAGAAAAGTGCAGCAGGGCCCGGGGGGGGGATATTAGGAAGGGTGCTGTGGGTCAGTTCACCCTAACAAATGAAAAGGTAAACTTAAGACTGTAATGGTCTGTATAGCCTGTGTTCTGGCAACTTGGCAGAACCTGGAACCACGCCACTTCCGGTTTGTTGAAACCAAGAGTAATTACAGATTTAAGAAGTAATAGCGCAATTTCAGTAATAGGGGTTTAGACCCGAGAGCGGTAACTGATTGCAGTCCGGTGCGCGCTATTATGAGCGGAGAATGTTACTCTGCTCCAACACTAACCAAAACAATGGCCGCCTCGGAGGCGGTGACAACTTTGTCCCCGTTAGCTGCTGTGCTAGGAAGACCAAAATGTTCCTGCACCGGACTGCAATCGGTTGCCGCTGTTGTTTCCAAACACAAATTCGTCCAAATGTGCAATTGCTGTCGGTTTAAAGAAACTGGAAGTGACGTGGTTTGATATTTTGTCCAGACACCTGAATCAATGGCTTAAATCATGGCGGGAACCTTGAGATACCTTTTTGGCTTCAGAGAACTCCTGCTAGTAATTATATGCACAGCTCACAGTACCATAAGGGTGGTGGCCCATAGGAAGAATGCTCCTTACATTTGTTGTCATTGGGAAGAATTACCCTCCTTACAAATAGCTAAAAGATCAATGATGTCACTTATCTGAGAGGCATTGGTGGGAGGGGTTACTGGGTTTAGTAACACTTAAAGCGGAGGTCCGAGGGCTAAAAAAAAAAATTAAAAGTCAGCAGCTACACATACAGTAGCTGCTGACTTTTAATATTAGGACACTTACCTGTCCTGGAGTCCAGCGATGTCGGCACCCGCCGCCGATCTTCGGATCGGGGGACGGGTGCAGCCGCCTCCATCGCGGGTAAGGGAACCCGGACGTGTAAGCAGTACAGCTTCACGCCGGGCGAGCTCTGCCGCGCTCTGCTACTGGCCAGGCGGCCAGAAGCAGAGCGAGCAGGGAGGAGGGAGCCGGGCTTCTGACGTCAGCGGCCGCCGGCCAGAGCTCCCGGAAGTGTGGAAAAGGACACCTGTCTAAAGACAGGTGTCCTCTTCCCCCTCCCCCCCGAAAGGTGCCAAATGTGACACCTGAGGGGGGGAGGAATCCAACCAGCGGAAGTTCCACTTTAGGGTGGAACTCCGCTTTAAAGTGGTTGTCAACTCATGACAACCACTTTAACCTACAGCTAAGCCTATAATAAGGCTTACCTGTAGGTGCCCTGCATACCTCCTTAAACCTGTACGGTTCAGGAGATATGCAGTGCACTAGCTGTGCCGACATTAATTTTGGCACATGCGCAGTAAAAAAATGGCCTCTGTGCCGTTTCTTCACTATGATCGTGCCGTGACTGGCGGCTCCCACGTGCATGTGATGTCACGCGACTCTGGCCAGTCGGAGCGGGAGATCGCGGCCCCGGAAGGAAGAGGGGCAGAAGATGGACAGGGATGGACGTCACTGGCTTTGTTTGCAGGTAAGCGGCACATAGCCCATTATGTTTCTACTTTACAGGGGAATGTAGAGGAAGTAAACCCAATCTGGGTTTACTCCCTTTAAAAGTGGAGTTCCACCTGAAAGTAGAACTTCCGGTGAACGGATCCTCCCCTCCTAAGGTGTCCCATTTGGCACCTTTGGGGGGGAAGAGGGAGAGAGAAGGAAAAAACACACTTGTCTTGGACAGGTGTCTTTTTCCCCACATCCATGAGCTTGGGCCTGCAGCCGCCGATGTCAACAGCCCGGCTCCCAGAGTGAAGCTGTAATGCTGCACCGCAGAGCTCCCTTACCCGCAATGGCAGCAGCACCCAACAGCAGATGAAAATATCATCTGAGGTGCCAACATCGCTGGACTCCAGGACAGGTAAGTGTCCTAATATTAAGTCAGCAGCTCCTGTATGTGGAGCTGCTGGCTTTTAATCTTTTTCGTTCTAGGCGGACCTCCACTTTAAGAATATTTTCAGAAATAGAAATGTCAATTAACAAAATGGAAAGTAAATGAACAGAAGAGAAATCCAAATCAATATTTACTGTGACTGCCCTTTGCTTTCAAACCGCATTACTTCTAGGCAGACTTGCAAATACTTTTTCAAGGAATTCGGCAGGTAGGTTGTTTCCATCATCATGGAGAACTAAGCACAGATGTTCTGTGGATGTGGGCTGCCTCAAATCCTTCGGTCTCCATGTAATCCCAGACTGTGGGAGCCAAACAATTTCCAGGACTTCTTATTTTCATACTGATAATAGTTCTTAGGTCCCTTTTATGCGATTGGCCCGCTCAGATCCACCTGTCAGTTTTTCAGGCGGATCCAAGCGGACTACCCATTGACTTCTAGTGGCAGATGGATGGCAGCAGAGATGTGTCCTCTGACAACTGTCTGCCATCCATTCTGACAAGATCTGCTCAAAACAGACAGGTTGTCCGTTTTCTTCCGCTCTTGCCATAGAGAACAGTGGGGCTCTAATAGGTCCGTCCCTGCACAGTGAGCAGAGACAGACCTGTCATCCGCCTGATCAACCCCCCACTGAGCTGGCAGAGTCCATCCAACAGATCCACTCCATGTGAAAGTAGCCTTAGTATAGCTTGGCTGGATATTTGAGGTTGTTGTCTTGCTGCAGAATATATTTGTGGTCAAGCACACACCCCTCCTGATGGTATGGCATGATGGGCAAGTATCTGGCTGTAGTCCTCAGCACTAAGACACCATTGATCCTAACCAAACTCCAAATCCCATTTGCAGAAATGCAACCCCAAACTTGCAAGAACCATGCTTCACCGTCGCCTGCAGACTATTTTACTGCTCTCCAGCCCTTCCCCAAACAAACTGATTACTGCTACAGCCAAATATTCCACATTCCGACTCCGTTCAGAACGCCTGCTGCTGTTTTTCTGCACCGCAGTAGCTTAGCCTTGTTTCCGTGTCATAGGTTTGGCTTTTTTGGCTGCAATTTTTTCATGAAGACCACTTCTGGCCAGATGTCTATGAACAGTAGATGGGTGTATCTGGGTTCCACCAGTTCTGTGGCAATGGCCCTGCTTGACATCTGATGCCAAAGTAAACATGACGTGTTGTTCATCTGCTGCATTAAGTTTACTTTGCCAATTACTGTACCTATGGTCCTCAATGTTGCCCATTTCTTTCTGCTTCTTGAGCTTGAACAGCACATCTTGGCACCCCAGTCTGCTTTGAAATCTTTGCCTAGGAGAGACTACCGTTGCAGTATTACTACCTCATGTCTTATTGCTGTACTTAGTCATGCCATAGTGTATGACCTGTGACATCCACAACCTTCGTAGCAGAGTTTGGCTGTTCCTCATGCCCTTTTAAGCCTCCCTCACAGCCATTTCAATTAATATGATTGTTTCAATCTCCATCTGAAATTGACCGAGCACCTGCAATCACCGGAAAGAGACAGAATGGGGGATCTGTCAATATAAGCAGACAGATCCCCGTTCTGTCAGGGGAAATAGAGATCTGCTGTTCCTAGTACTCAGGAACAGCTCGCTCTCACCTCTCAAGGAACACATTTAACCCCTTAAAAAATAAATAAAAATGCCATAAATCTACCGGTATTCCCTATTTTGTAGACACTAAAACTTTTGCGCAAACCAATCAATATACACATTTTGCATTTTTTTTTTACACCACAAATATGCAGAATATATCTCGACCTAAACTGATGAATACATTTTGGGTTTTTTTTGGATATGTATTACATAGCAAAAAGTAAAAAAAAAAAAAACAAAAAAAACTTTTTCTCAAAATTGTCGCTTTCTTTGTATATAGCGCAATAAATTAAAAAACGCAGAGGTGATCAAATACCACCAAAAGAAAACTATGGGGGGGGAAGGACGTCAATTTTGTTTGGGTACAACGTTGCACTAACAATTTTCAGATAAAGCAACGCAGTGCCATATCGCAAAAAAAAAAAAAAAAAATCGCCTGGTCAGGAACGGGGTAAATCCTTTGGGGCCGAAGTGGTTAAATACAAAATTTTCTCGGTGCCTTTTTTTTCTTTCCCAATAAAACAAAAACCCAATTCACTCAAACACAGATCAAGTACACATAGATAACGGTTTACTTCCATAAAACGGTTGTGTTCCAGCTTTATCGCGTCATCATATAAAAATATACAATAGCAAGGTAAGGGGGTCAAAAAAAAAAAAAAAAAACAGACATTCTAAGTCTTAAATCATTCTGATAAAGAAATACCTTTTTTTTTTTTTCTCTAAAAGGTGTTCAATATAAAAAGGGAACTCAATTCTGCAGCAATGTTTAATAAGGGATTGACAAAGAAAAATTACCCTTTAAGGGCCGGTTCACACTACAGCAATGCGGAAACCCTGTGAATCCACTTCGCTTGTCTCCGGGTGGCAATTCACACTGCACTATGCAAACTCTGGGGAGTGTCAATACAAAGCTAATGACACCCCCCAAATCACTTCGCATATCGCACAGGAATCGGATCGCATGATGTGATCGCATATCCGATGCTGACCTTGCAGGAAAAAAAAGTGTCCTGTGCGAGTTTGCTCAGATTGCGATGCAAATTCAGCCATACTATGGCTGAATTTGCATCGCACAGAGATCGCATGTGACTCACACTGCAGTGCGAATTAAATGCGATCTCCATGTTCGGAGCAGTGTGAATCAAGGGCTTGTCCGCTCTTTTTCGTGTGCCAGCTCTGTCTTCCAGTACAGTAGCAGAGAACACCACTGTACACCTCCTCGGGATGACTGACCATGCCAGGAGACCTGAGAAGCATCATTGATTGGTCAGAACAAATAAGCAAATTATTTGGGCCCCTGGCCACCTGCTTTTTATATTAAGTAAATCTTCCCCAACAAGTTCTATAACTTGACATTACTGCTGCAAATTAACAATGGAACTGGAAACCCGCCACAATTAAAGGTGGTGTAACAAAATACAATTTATATGAATGTGATAAAGACATGTCCTTTAAGAAATCTCCATACCTCCTTGTAATATCCAAGCAGAAGGGATCAGGTTAGATTTCTCATTTAATGGCAAAGCATCTTAGACCCAACACCATGCGATGCATTTGTGGTACCTACATGCGCAAACAAAATTTCAGCTGTTTACAATAAAAGGGGGCTATAATTCCAGTGTTGTAACCCATAGCAACCAACTAGGATTCAATGTTGTAATAAAGACGGTACAAGATCAATTCTGATTGGCTGCTATTAGATGACAGCATTTAAAAGCAAGGCTACTCGCCCCTTACACAAGCACCCCCTCTTCATACTATGGCAGGGACATTGGTGTTATAAAAAGGGAGTCGATCCTCGTCAATGCTCTATTAAACAGAGATTGTTGTGCTCCTCACACAAACACGCAGATATCGGCTCTGCTGGGCTCAGACGGGAGAGGTAGATGGCGCAAATTCTGGAGAGTCCTGGCAATCGTCACTCTTAGAAGGAGGAAAAAATCGGCGTAAAAATAAGTTGTCATACATATAAAAAATAAAGTCTTAAAGGGTTTCTGAGACCCCGGATCATTTCTTCTGTTTCGGTGGAGGCCTGCAACAAAAAACAAAAAGGAAATGAATCTTGGGGGGTGCATTATACAATACAGAGCTGAGATGGGTGAAGGAGGCTGTACATTGAGAGCAGGGCTGACCTTTGTATGGGTTTAGACTAAAGTCTTATAATGAATTATGTGGATCCCCCATCCATATAATGGTATTCAAGTGTCCCAGGTGAAGGCTATTATTCATGTTACAGCATAAAGACACATTTTGGACGCGCTTCACCTGGCTCCCATGCCATCCAAAAGATACAAACGCTCTCTCACTATTCATTGCCTTAAAGAGGAGTTCCGCCCACCCCTACAAAAATTAAAAGCAAACAGCTACACATACTGTAGCTGCTGACATTTAACAGGACACTTACCTGCCCTGGAGTCCAGCGATGTCGGCACCGCAGCTGTTTCCTTCAGCTGTAGGGTGCTGCTGCCAGTAAGGGAACGCAGCAGTGAAGCATTGCAGCTTCATGGCCAGGTCCCTGCGGTGCTCTCCTACTGGCCCGGGTGCCGAGCTGCTGGCGTACTTCGACGCGGCCCAGTCTCCCGGATGTGGGGACAGGGTACCTTGTCAAAAAACAGGTACCCGCTCCCCCCCTCCTTGAAAGGTGCCAAATGTAGTGGGTGGAACGCTGCTTTAACCACTTCTGGCCCGCCATCATTATACGGCGGTAATTTGCAGTTGAATGCCGTTGCTATGGTAGCAGATAGCTGCCATAACCCCGGTATTTTTAAAAATGGCGGGCGGTCCTCTTTGTGATAAAAGTGGTCTCTGCAGCGGATTTGCAGCGAGATCACTTTTATTGGGGGCGAGAGAGGTGTCCGTTTTCCTGTCCTCGCTGTCGGTAGCAGCAGTGACGATCGGGTCCACTCATCTCACTGCCTGGATGCCGAGTGAGCGGAAAATGGCGCCCACTCGGCTCCATAGCATTGAAAGGTGGAAGCGACAACAAACATCACTTCCGCCCAATGCCCTTAAAAGGAGATTTTTTTTTCTTCTCTTCAAAATGGCATTTAATTTTTGTTTTTAATTGCATTTTAGTGTAAATATGAGATTTGAGGTCTTTTTGACCCCAGATCTCATATTTAAGAGGACCTGTCATGATTTTTTTTTTCTATTACAAGGGATGTTTACATTCCTTGTAATAGGAATAAAAGTGACCCAATTTTTTTTTTTTTAAATGGACAGTTTATTAAAAAAAAAAAAAAAAAAAAAATAATAATAAAAAAAAAAAAAATTAAAGTGCCCTATCCAGCCGAGCTCACTAGCAGAAGCGAACACATACAGAAGTCACACCCGCATATGAAAATGGTGTTCAAACCACACATGCGAGGTTTCGCCACGATCGTTAGAGTGAGAGCAATAATTCTAGCACTAGACCTCCTCTAACTCCAAACTGGTAACCTGTAGAAATTTTTAAACGTCACTGATGGAGATTTTTGTGTGCCAAAGTTTGTTGCCATTCCACGAGCGGGCGCAATTTTGAAGCATGACATGTTGGGTATGGATTTACTCAATGTAACATTTTGAAAAAAAATTGGGCTAACTTTACTGTGGTCTTATTTCTTAAACTCAAAAAAGTAATAAAAAAAAAAAAAAAACAGAAACGCTAATGTAAGACTGCTGCAAATATACAATGTGAAAAAGTATTGCAATGACCGCCATTTTATTCTCTAGGGCAGGGATATGCAATTAGTGGACCTCCAGATGTTGCAAAACTACAAGTCCCATGAGGCATAGCAGGACTCTGACAACCACAAGCATGCAGAGGCATGATGGGACTTGTAGTTTTGCAACAGCTGGAGGTCCGCTAATTGCTTATCCCTGCTCTAGGGTGTTAGAAAAGAAAATATGTTTGGGGTTCTAATTTTATAGCAAAAAACCCTGATTTTTAACTTGTAAACACCGTATTTCAAAAAGAGGCTCGTCCTTAAGTGGTTAATGCAGCCAAGACCTGTATTCCTTTATTCTGGAAACAGACGATAGCGCCCCCTATGGAGGTTTGGCATATAAAAAAAATTCAGAAAATTTGTACAATGGTACAACGGTACCATTGCCGGCAATAGGGTGCAACTTGTCTTGCAATTTGACCTGTCACATTGCATGACAAATCGCACCGGTGTGACTGGGGGCCTAAGGAGAGCCCCCTCACCTGAGGGAGGTAGTCAACAAGAGAAATCAGTAGGGTAATATGCATAGAAGGTATAGTTAAACCAAAAGAACTAAGTTTTATGGAATTGTTCTTTTGTGATTAAAACGAGGCTAAGAATGTCTTATTCTTAGCCTCGTTTTAATCACAAAAGAACAATTCCATAAAACTTAGTTCTTTTGGTTTAACTATACCTTCTATGCATATTACCCTACTGATTTCTCTTGTTGACTACCTCCCTCAGGTGAGGGGGCTCTCCTTAGGCCCCCAGTCACACCGGTGCGATTTGTCATGCAATGTGACAGGTCAAATTGCAAGACAAGTTGCACCCTATTGCCGGCAATGGTACCGTTAAAATCAGTGCACCGTCAACTTTGTGGTGCCTCACTGATTTGAAAAAGTAGTTCCTGCAATACTTTTGCTGATTTCAGGAGCGACTTGCATAGACATCTGTGCATTAAGTCGCACAGATGTCAGCCAAGTCGCACTGACACGCAGCTTTGAAATTGTGCAATTTCAAAGCTGCATTCAGTGTGAATCTAGACTTGGGTAGATTGTACGATATCCTCCAGCATGTGGCTGCTCTTAAATTACTCCCCCCCCCCCCCATATTCAACCTCTTTATATGTTTTATGCTGTAACTGATTTCTTAGTACAAGTCCACCCCCCCCTATTTTTTCTTCATGTATTCATACATTGTGCATATGGGCCATTGAGGCTTTTTGTTTTGTTTTTCTTCTCATTCCTGACTGCATGATTCTTTTGTATCAAGAAAACTTTAAATAAAAGGATTAAAACAAAAAATACATTTTTAGAAAGTTGTACTTTTTTGTGTAACAGTTTGATGAAGACCCTTTTCTGTTCCAACAAGACTGTGCGCCACTGTGTAGAAAACCAGCTCCATAAAGAGATGGTTTGACCAGTTTACTGTGTAAAAACGTGATTGTCCTGCACAGAGCCCCGACCTCAACCCTACTAACACCTTTGGGATGAATTGGAATGCCGAGCCAGGTCTTCTCATCCCTCATCAGTACCTGACCTCACAAATGACCTCTGGGTTGAATGGACAAAAATTTTCTGACACACTCCAAAATCTTGTGGAAAGCCTTCCCAGAGGAGTGGAGGCTGTTCTGGATGCAAAGGGAGGCCAATCGCAAGAATAATGGCCATGTCTTTTATAGGATGTCTAAGCTCATAGATGTGATGGGCAGGTGTTCACCAAATTTTGGCTATAGCCTTTGGTCAGCATCCAAATCTTCTGTTTCTCTGAACACAACTATGGCTGAGAAGAGTGTAGACTTCCTGGTTGGGTGTGGTGATCGTGGACCAAAGGATCCTGAGGAGCTGGCCAGAGGTTTCTGGTAAGCTCAGATTTTCCACCGAAAAAGAAAAGAGGGAGGTGGGAGAGTCCTTATGGTGTAGACGTTAATCACCTGGAGGTCGACAACGTCTTGATGTTCAGGGTACTCCGTATCGTTCTGAGACTGTCTGTGTTCGTACTGTGGGTCTCCATCCCCGTACTACCCTGAACATCAAAACGTTGTCGACCTCCAGGCGATTAACGTATAGGGACATGATGTGGTATTCCTGAGAGGGTGGAGGGAGAAAAGAAAAAGCCACCTTTTAGACTCGAATGGTCTTTGGAGACCGGTCGAGGAGTCCTAGGAAACCAGGTGCTAGTGGTG
>BLSH010192610.1:275145-286854 GCA_018402905.1 Glandirana rugosa | reverse complement strand
TAGTTACAGGGGTTTCTATGGAGATCTGATTGTATATGGGGGGGGGTCACATGACTATCAGGGTTCTCAGGTCACATGATCAGTGGGGGGTAATTTATCCTGTAGGGTGTTGTAGGGGAGGTGACCCCAGTGCAGGGCCTGGGGGGGGGGGTCAGGAGAGGGCAGAGAAGCAGTGACCCGGAATGGGGCGTCAGGGAAAGTCAGTCAGGTGTCTTGCATGAGGGGGAAGTCGGGTGACCCGGAATGGGTTGTCTTGGGGTGGGTAAGGTGACCCGGCATGGGGTGTCTTGGGGTGGGGGTGGGTAAGGTGACCCGGCATGGGGTGTCTTAAGGTGGGGGTGGGTAAGGTGACCCGGAATGCGGTGTCTTAAGGTGGGGGTGGGTAAGGTGACCCGGAATGGGGTGACTCACGCTGGGGTGTTTCCGGGCGTGGGTTAGCATAGTGCGGAACATGATGATGGCGGCGGCCTTCTCTCCTCTCGGATGCCTTCACTCACTGCGGTGCAATGTCACAGGGAGGCGGCGAGGACCCCTAATACGTCACCTGTGGGGACCTGGCCGGGGCTGTCCGCTGAGCGCCTGAACGAGGCGAGGCCCTCTGATCTACAGACAATTTCCTGACAGGCATTCCTCCGGGCAGACCCCGCCCCGCGTACGTGACTTCTCTCCTGAGAGGCGTGCCTCTGGATAGACCACGCCCCAAACATGTGACTCCCACTGGCGGTCTCTCCTCCGGACAGACCCCGCCCCACGCACGTGCCTAACCTTGGCAAGCCGGACAGGTGACGCATGCGCAGTTCCATATCTACTTAAAATGGGAGTTCATGTCATGGTGCAGCCTGCATTGTGTGAACTGGGGATTAAAATGCAGCCTCATGTAGAGGAGAGAGGTGTCCAGCATTATAATGAAGGGATAGGGTGCTGCAGACAGTATGGGGGTGTCCAGCATTATAATGGGGGTGTTGCTAAGAATATGGGGGGGGGGGTGTCATTGTTGACTTCTTTCTGGAAATGCAGGCTGCCTGGCTGTCACTCATCCTCTTTTATACACACAGTCTGTAGTACACAGGGGTGCTAACTCCTCCAGCTTGCTCATTCCAGCCCAGTGATTGGAGTGATTGAAACAGAGCCAGGCAATTGGTATTTTCAGAGAAGAAGCCAGCAGCAGCTCCCATGCTCCTCGCAGTACAGAAGTGATCCTCATCCTTTCCTGCCCCAGAGGTTTGTAAACTAAACCCAGGGCTGCGGTGAAGGGACCAGGAGGAGGAGGAGGAGCTACAGTTGGATCCCAACAACCACACTGTGAGGAGCCATTCCCCCTCTCCAAGCTGTGTCACATGGAGGAACAGTATGCAATGCAAAGGTCATTGGCAAATAAAGCAGAGCGCAGGGGTCAGTAGTAAATACAGCAGAGTGTAGGGGTCAGTAGTAAGTAAAGCAGAGCGCAGGGGTCAGTAGTAAGTATAGCAGAGCGCAGGGGTCAGTAGTAAGTATAGCAGAGCGCAGGGGTCAGTAGTAAGTATAGCAGAGCGCAGGGGTCAGTAGTAAGTATAGCAGAGCGCAGGGGTCAGTAGAAAGTAAAGCAGAGTGCAGGGGTCAATAGTAAATACAGCAGAGTGCAGAGATCAGTAGTAAATAAAACAGAGCGCAGGGGTCAGTAATATGTAAAGCAGAGTGCCGGGGTCAGTAGTATGTAAAGCAGAGTGCAGGGGTCAGTAGTATGTAAAGCAGGGGTCAGTAGTATGTAAAGCAGAGTGCAGGGGTCAGTAGTAAATATAGCAGAGTGCAGGGGTCAGTAATATGTAAAGCAGAGTGCAGGGGTCAGTAGTAAATACAGCAGAGTACAGGGGTCAGTAGTATGTAAAGCAGAGTGCAGGGGTCAGTAGTAAGTAAAGCAGAGTGCAGAGGGTCAGTAGTATATAATGCAGAGTGCAGGGGTCAGTAATATGTAAAGCAGAGTGCAGGGGTCAGTAGTATGTAAAGCAGAGTGCAGGGGTCAGTAGTAAATAAAGCAGAGTGCAGGGGTCAGTAGTATATAATGCAGAATGCAGAGGGTCAGGCGTAGCTAACACAGACTGCTGGACTCGCTCTCCCCCTTCATAAGACATCACTCAGGCCTAGCAATTGTACATCATAGAAGGAAGGGTGGAGAGTCAGATGCCTGACAAGTACCTTGAAGTGGAGGGCATTTCACCCTTCTCTCCAAGCAGCTGTTAAGAGTTCTATTCACTGAGCTCTGCAGAGTGTAACTTCAGCTCTCCACCCGCTTTTTGCTGAGTGCTCAGACAAGTTTTAAAATTCAGCACTTTGAACAAATGTAGAGAGGACTGCAAATAAACAGGTACAACTTATGGGAGAGGATTTGTTTCATCTTTGTGTATCACCTGAGGTCACTTCACTGGGTATATGGAAGGGGTCAGCAACCTGTTGATCTACCAATCGACCGTGAGTAGGAGACACGTAGAGCACGCTCAGGCCTCTGTCTTTTCCACCCTCATGTTCTTGGGTCATAGCAGCGTGGAAAACAAACAGCTCAGGTTTTCGTCGCCTGAGCTCTTCAGGCGGGAAACAGCCAAAGTACATCCTAGGCTGTGGAGGCATTCCCGCCCCCGTAGAGAATACCTGCACCTCATTGGATGCACTGACCGCTTAGACATTGGTGTTGTGAAACCCGAATTAGTTTGGTGAGGCAGAAACTCAAAAGTGCTGCTGGGGCAAGTCTGGGCTCTTTTACATAGGGTGTAGTGTGCTGATACCTGGCAGCCCTCCCCTCCAGTTCATCCAACGTGCTTGTCTGTTATCATATGAGATGGATGAGAGAGTAGGGCCAGTGGTGGTGATCAGCATGCCATAGCAGCTTCCCTGTGCCACTCTGCATAAGGAAACTGCTTCTGTCCTCTCCTGACTTCCCTGTACCATGCATTTCTGACCTCCGTGCACTGTGCCCTCCTGCCCCCCAGTACCATGCCCTCCTGAAATCTGTGTACCCTGCTTCCCAGTTCTATGCCCTCCTGAGCCTTCTTAGGTGTGCCATCTTGTCCCTGTACGCTACCCTGCTGCTGCCTTGCTTACTTCTGCCTTATCTACTACTGACCTTTGTACACCGCCTTACATCCTAATGACCCCTGTACACTGCCCTACCTCTTTACTGACCCCTGTACACTGCCCTACCTTACTGACCCCTGTACACTGTCCTACCTCTTTACTGACCCCTGTACACTGCCCTACCTCCTTACTGACCCCTGTACACTGCCTTACCTCTTTACTGACAACTGTACACTGCCCTACCTCTTTACTGACCCCTGTACACTGCCCTACCTACTTACTGACCCCTGTACATTGTCCTACATCTTTACTGACCCCTGTACACTGCCTTAACTCCTTACTGACCCCTGTACACTGCCCTACCTCTTTACTGACCCCTGTACACTGCCTTGCCTCCTTACTGACCCCTGTACACTGCCTTGCCTCCTTACTGACCCCTGTACACTGCCCTACCTCTTTACTGACCCCTGTACACTGCCTTGCCTCTTTACTGACCCCTGTACACTGCCTTGCCTCCTTACTGACCCCTGTACACTGCCTTGCCTCTTTACTGACCCCTGTACACTGCCTTGCCTCCTTACTGACCCCTGTACACTGCCTTGCCTCTTTACTGACCCCTGTACACTGCCTACATACTACTGACCCCCATACACTGCCCTACATATTACTGACCCCTGTACACTGCCCTACATATTACTGACCCCTGTACACTGCCCTACCTCCTTACTGACCCCCGTACACTGCCCTACCTCTTTACTGACCCCCGTACACTGCCCTACATACTACTGACCTCTGTACACTTCCCTACCACCTACTGACCCCCGTACAGTGCCCTACCTCCTACTGATCCCTGTACAGTGCCCTACCTCCTACTGACCTCTGTAAACTTCCTACTGACCTCTGTACACTGCCCTACCTCCGTACTGCCCCCTGTATACTGCCCTACCTACTGACCTCTGTATACCTCACTACCGACTATTGACCGTTGTACACTGTCCTACATACTACACTGGCGAGAGCTAGGAGCACACAGCCAGGCTAGCATTCTGACCTGAAATTCTGACCAGCCAGGCCTGAAATTAGTCAAGAAAGTCAACCTGTGGTTCTGCCTTCATGATGGACTCCTGTATCAGTCATGTGGGGGTGACCAATTACTCCCCAGACATGAAAAAAATCATGAATGAGTGTGAATGCCGAGCTTCTTGCTAAAGCGAACATTTAAGGTAGGCTGAGTTTATATTTTTACATTAACATTTGCTTTATTTGATTTCTTCTTGCCAGCTCTACTGTTTGAGGGCTTGCTAGTTAATTTCTTTAAAAAAAAAAAAAAGGGGGGGGGGGGAAGGGGGGACACCGCACCCCCAGTGATCTTCAATCTCTTTGATTCTGTCCAGGTAAATCTCCACCCCGGAAAGGTTGTCTAACCCTGGTTTACAACCACTTTCGGGACAATAAAAGCATGTGGCATACTTAGAGGAAGGCTACTCACAACATTAAAACTATTTTAACAGTAACATTAAATAAACAATAATAATGGCTAGGGGAAAAAAAAGTCAGACAGGAAAAATTGTAGCATTTCCTCACATTAATGGCCAGTGAAGAAATCTCCCCTTACATTGATGGTGAGTAAAATGCTCCCCTACTCTTGTGGTCAGAGAAGAGTTCCCTTCAGGGATCCCCAACTACGGCCCTCCAGCTGTTGCGGAACTACACGTCTCATAAGGCATTGTAAAACTGAAATTCAGACATGACTAGGCATGATGGGAATTGTAGTGCCTGAACAACAGGAGAGTCATAGTTTGGAGACCCCTGCCTTAGGATTGAAGGGAAATGGGAGAAGGTAATCAGTGGGAAGAATGCTAACATTGGTGATCGGTGGGAAGAATGCTCCTTACATTGGTGATCAGTGGGAAGAATGCTCCTTACATTGGTGATCAGTGGGAAGAATGCTCCTTACATTGTTGGTCGGTGGGAAGAATGCTCCTTACATTGTTGGTCGGTGGGAAGAATGCTCCTTACATTGTTGGTCGGTGGGAAGAATGCTCCTTATATTGGTGGTCGTGGGAAAAATGTTCCTTACATTGGTGGTCGGTGGGAGGAACGCTTCTTACATTGGTGGACGGTGGGAAGAATGCTCCTTACATTGGTTAATCGGTGGGAAGAATGTTCCTTACATTGGTGGTCAGTGGGAAGAATGCGCCTTACACTGGTGGTCGGTGGGAAGAATGCTCCTTACATTGGTGCTCGGTGGGAGGAACGCTCCTTACATTGGTGCTCGGTGGGAGGAACGCTCCTTACATTGGTGGTCAGTGGGAAGAATGCTCCTTACATTGGTGGTCAGTGGGAAGAATGCTCCTTACATTGGTGGACGGTGGGAAGAATGCTCCTTACATTGGTGGACGGTGGGAAGAGTGCTCCTTACACTGGTGGTCGGTGGGAAGAATGCGCCTTACACTGGTGGTCGGTGGGAAGAATGCGCCTTACACTGGTGGTCGGTGGGAAGAATGCTCCTTACATTGGTGCTCGGTAAGAAGAACGCTCCTTACATTGGTGGTCAGTGGGAAGAATGTTCCTTACATTGGTGCACGGTGGGAAGAATGCTCCTTAAATTGGCGGCCGGTGGGAAGAATGCTCCTTACATTGCTGGTCAATGGGAAGTACGCTCCTTATATTGGTGGTCAGTGGGAAGAATGCCCTTGTAACACATAGCTAAACAGATCACTGGTGTCAGTAGTAACTTCTAAGAGGCAGAAAATTGCTCAAAGTACGGCTAGAAACCTCCGTAGGAACCCTGTAGTTCCATAGAACCCCAATAAAAAAAGCGGATGTAGATGCTGAGCAATAACAAGCCTGTACAAGAGAAAAGAAAAACCACAAAACCCAAACACCAGGAACAATACAATAAAGGCAGAGTACAAAAATGTAAAATTTTATTATTTAAGCTCACTAGAAATAAAATGTATAAGTTACAATATCAAACCAGTGTTTTATAAATGTGCTGCAACAGGACATCACATTGTGTCATAAAAATCACCCGTTTTCTGCATAATGGTATACCCGATACTTGGAATAAGTCACTTAGAAGTTACAGTATTGTTTCGTGGAGCTGTAAAGCAATTATACAACATTTCATGAAGGCACTGCGTCAGCCATATTTAAAAGCACTGCAGTTTATTGATGAAGTCACGTCTGGACGTTATGAAATTGAGTATCTGTACAGAACTGCAGGTGGTGTACAGCAATGTCTGTAAACCTATTGTACCCACCACTCCTTAGTCTACGCTAACCCTCAGCTTTCTCACCCGAGATGCTCATACACCTCCTGTCGCCATTCCTTATTAACAGCCTGTTCAGCAAAACTAAACCACACATGTGTAACGAGTCCCTATCAGTGTTGCCAACCGCCAGTATTTTTACTGGGACCCAGTAAAAAAAAAAAAAAAAAAAAAGGCAATTTTCTCATGCCAGTAAATGGAAAAGGTTGCCAGTAAAAAATATGGCTGTAATACTAGGCTCAGTCTGGAGAGGGCCAAGACCATCTGACTGCCTGCTACAGTGTGCTCGGGTGGCTCTGGCAGAGGCAGTGCCTGAGCAGGTCGTGTGATGTCATGGAGCAAGGGAGCCGGGCAGAGCCTCATGTGAGGGTCTGCGGTATGGGAGCAAGGCAGGCTGGGAGCGGGACTTGTCAGTACTGTTTGGACCGGAGGGACCACTTGGCTTGGAGAGACCGTCACTGACTCAGGAGGGGACGTGTTGTGTCATGGAGGTCTCATTATCATCTGTGCTGCTGCACACTGCTGTCAATGTCACTGTGTGAGAGTCAATTTCATGTGTGTCACCCATTCTAATTTCTTGCCCTCCTAAGTCCTGTCCCTGAGCTACTTACTTACTATAATTGGAAATAAAATAAGAAATATGTTTTTTCCGCTATCTACCTTAAATCACATTGCTAATTGTATATTGTGATTGTTTTTAGCTGAAATACTGAAATTTGCACTTAAAACTGTAACTTTTGGAAATGTCAGTAAAAACTTGGAGGTGCCAGTAAATTTCAATCTGGTAGGTAGGTAACACTGGTTCCTATAGATTTGAATGCAGAAAGAAGATCCTTGTATATGACCCAGTTTAAGGGGAGTACATTGCACAGACATGGCTCAAGATTATTTCACCAGAAAGGCTGTAAACACCACAGGCGGCAGTACTATGGCGGCAAGTACACAGACTGGGGTGAGGGGGCAGGGTAACAATAGTTTAGTTAAGGAGGTAAAAAAGGTACATGTGTCACAGAAGTTCCTATTAATCCAAATGTCTGAACAGTGCCAGTCTTTCCTTTTTTGTCAACAGGATGTAGGTTATCCGTAAGGGTACTTTCACACCGGAGGCGCTTTACAGGTGGTTTTTGTGCTAAAAAACAGCACCTGTAATGCGCCTGTGAATGAACTCTTAATGCACCCCGTGTGAGAGCCTGAGAGCTTTCACACTGGGGCGGTGCGCTTGCAGGACGGCAAATAAAGTCCTGCAAGCCACATCTTTGGGGCAGCGTGGAAGCGATGGATACACCGCTCCTGCCCATTGAAATGAATGGGCAGCGCTTCCAAATCGGCTGTACATCACTTCGGGAGTGCCCCTAGCCTCCCCAATAGCGGAGCCAAAGTGCCGCAAATTAGCGCTAATGCTCAGGCGGTACTGGTGTGAAAGTACCCTAATCAGGATGTAGCTTTCTGCAAACTCAGCACTTCAAGTATAGGCTTGCATCACTACTTTCTGAAAAAAAGGCACTAGAAATCAGTGCAAATACAGTTCCATCTATAGCTCAGCTGACCATTTTTTTTTTTTATTGCCGCCAACTACACAGCTGAGATCAATATTTACTTATTATATAGTGTTACAAACATAATTTTTCCTTTTTTTTTTTACTTGACAACAGCCATGATTATAGTTCCCAAAAGGGTCCCAAGCTCTCAAACCTAAACTCGGCCCATTCTCCCAAGAGACTGAGTGCACGACACAAATAGGAGCTCCTCAGCTGCCCCACACACTGCACAAATTCAAAGGAGACAGAAGCTGGCTGCGCTCAGATTCAAACACGGACAAACCTTTATTGACCCGGGCAAAGCAAACAGAGCCCTGCCAGGTGGTGGTAACACCACTGCCTCGAACATGTTTCACCCACTAACCTTGGCCTAAACTGGCCATAGATTGATACAAATTATGGACGGTTTTAGTAGGGACCGGAAGAGATTTGATCGAAGGGCAGGCTGGTTGTACTGAAGGCGATCCATCAAATCGACTTCAGTACAACCAGCCTTCAGAGGTTTTGTATGATCACTCCAGCGGCTATAGCCACCTGCAGAGGTTGTGTTCTGTTGCAGGGAAGGCTCCCCACCAGCAGAACACAAAGCTGCAGGAGGAATTCCCCCATCAAACACTGACTGTGAATAATTTTCTTTCCTTCCCCCCCCAGCCCCTCCTTATACTCACTTGAGACTGATCTCGATCCAGCGATGTGCCCAAGAGCAGCAGCTCTGTCCCTCCTCGCTATACCACTGCTGTCAATCAAACTCTGTGACAAGGGAGTGGGGTACAGGGCCTAGCCACCCTGTCTGTCAATGGCCACAGACAAGGCAGCTTGGGAGCGAGCCTGCATGAGTGTTCCCACAGGAAGTAGCTTCCTGTGGGGGCACTCGCTGAAGAGGAAAACCAGGAGCGCCAGCGAGGGACTCTAGAAGAGGAGGATCGGGGCTGCTCTGTGTTAAACCATTACACAGAGCAGGCAAGTATAACATTTGTTATTTTAAAGGAAAAAAAAGAACCTTTAATGTTACTTGAAGACAAAGGTAAGGAGGAAAAAGGGGCTTAGATGCACAATGTTGGAATTCTTGAGAATCCTCAAGAGACTTAGTATGTAGCGCTTGCTTTAAATATTTCATTCACATATTTGTATCACAAATTCCACTTTAGCAAAAGCACCTCTACTGCTATACAACAGGACCATATTGCCCAATTGCATATCGGTGCTAAACCATATTGCCCAGGTGGGGACTGTACTTTGTCTAGATCAATAAAGATGGTCAGTGTTGAATCTCTCAGGAGTGCAGCCAGCTTCCTTCTATAGAAATGGGCTATGATTATAACTCCCCAACCAAATCATACGTTGCCCTTTTATCGGTCTTCTGTAGCAACAAAACAGCATATTTATAAATTCTGCATCTAAAATAAATCACATTAAATGACACATTTTTTTCTAACTTCTACAGTCACTTACTAAAGTAGTCACTATGCACTTTAAAGTCGGCTTTAACCCAGAAAAGACCTTTAATAAGATTTGGTCCCACACTTGCCACAAGAGAAGCACGGTGTGATTATATAAAAGTCCTGTAGTGTAATATATACATAGTAGTGTAATATATACATAGTAGTGTAAAAGTTCAGACAGTAGTCATGGAAGGCACTTTCATAAATTTGATTCATTATCACACTAAAAGGTTCCCATTAGTGTTTTAAATACAGCCAACAGGAAATCTGCTGCGTGCAAGGAATAGTGTTCTTAACAGAAAAGGGTGGGGGGAGGTAACAGGTGTGAATGGTATCAACTATTTCACATAAACCTATTACATCGTATATTTTTGGTCCTCGTGGCTTTCAAACCAGCATATAAAAGTGTTAAAAAAAAGAAAAAAAAAAATAGAAATACTACCAGCAGGAATTAATCCAGTTTTTTTTCAGGAATAAAATCAGTAGGAATGTTTAAAAAAAATATTATTTACAAGGCCAGTGAAAAAAAATATATAATCAACCCTAAAAGCTCGTTCACACATGCTCTGCTCTCTGAAGTGTGATTGATTCAGTGAGCATTTGATAGGCAATGAGGTGGTGTTGAATTGCCTCCTCACCCTCTGCTTGAACCCCTAAATCCCACACTAGGCATGCTGCAACCGCATGCAGGGAACTTGCAGAATGGTCTCATTCACTTGAAGGCGAGAGGGGGTATAATTCCTGCCACAACATGTGTATACCCCCGGCAGCTAAAGGGGGTAGCGGTAAAACTGGCTCACACATCCTCCCAAACTCATGTGTGAACGAATGCTAAATCTCCAGTATTTGAATAGTCTCTTGTAACAAAGAATTTTTGCACTTTTAAACTATTTTACACTGAGTAAATCAAATCTTTTTATAGTCACACAATAAAAAAAAAAATCTGCTGAAAGAAAGAATAAAAAAAAAAAAAAAAAGTACAAATAGAAAATTATAAAAAAAACCCAGTCAAGGACAGAATGATTAAAAACAAAACAAAAAAAAAATTAGGTCACTTGTTTAAGGGTTTGGTCCATTTTTTTTGGTTTTGGGCTCAAACAACCAAACTCTCCCGACTCAAAGCTTCACCCTGAAAGACAAAAAAAGAGTACAAATATATACAGTTAGTTATTTAAAAAAGAAAAAGAAAACGGCTACTTTCTCTATGACAGGTTCTCATCAAAAAGAAGTTATGCCTTATTTACCATCTTAAACTGACTCACCCTTTTCATCTTCTTCCCTCGAGAGGAGAGCGATTCGGTTTCCGTATACGGAGGAGGTGGCGGTGGAAAATCGTCGTCGTCATTGCGGTTCCTTCTGCCATCTGAGCGGGAAGAATTGGCGATGCTGTCTAGACCATCGCGGCTGCCGGCTCTCTGCTGCTTCCTGCGCAAAACCTCGTCGAGGAACCGATCATCATACGCTGGGTCCTGTCGGTGGCGGCCCACATCTTGGAGGTCATCTCTGCTGCGGCTTCTTTTACCCCCATAGTAATCGTCGCGGGGATCAGGAGAGCGCCCGTCCTTACCTCGGCCGTATCCTCGGCTGCTGTTGTCGTCGTCGGAATTGCGTCTTCCTCGGCTTCGACCCTCGGGGGGAGAGTCGCGGTAGTGTCGGTCTCGTCTGTCATATTCATCCAGGTCATCTACAGAGCGAGTGCGGCCGCGTCTCTCCATTGGTGGGGCATGTCGGGGTCTGTCATCATAAGGGGGCTGACGAGGGATCGGAGGGCGGCGGTAGTCACTTCCCAGGAGGCTTTCATCCTCCATATCCCGGATGGGAGACATGCCTTGGTTGCGCAAGCGGTCCAGACCGTTCCTGAGATTGTTCCTCTGATCATCCTCATGTAAAGAGCTCACTTCACTCATGACTGTAGCTGGAGGAAAGGATAAAAAAAAAAAAAATCAAAAAAGGCATTCCACAAAAACATTTTGTCACCTACTAGGCAAAAAATAAATAAGACCAAGATTGAAGTAGTCTAAGAATGTCACCACAGGTCTCCCTATATGACTGGGTCCAGTAAATTGCCTCTCCCTCATACCTGCAAACCTGATCCATTAGTGAGGGCTACAGCAATTCAGGGGAAAAGGGACGGGGTGGTATGTGTCTCTAAGGAATACGTTTACCTTTGCAAGAAAAAAAAAGGGCATTTTTTTTTTTTTTTAACGGCTTAAGGACTGCCCAACATGCATATATTGCAGCAGGGTGGCCCCCAAGCGCAAAATAACGTACGTTTCTGTCAGAGGGGAAGATGGAGATCTTGTGTTCCTGCTAAGCAGAAACAAAGATCTCTGTGTTCACCCAGTCAAAGCACCCCCCCCCCCACAGCCTTGTGTTCTAGAGGTAGAAGGGGAGACTGTCTTTGCATGC
>BLSH010192610.1:255208-265548 GCA_018402905.1 Glandirana rugosa | reverse complement strand
GGTTGGGGCAGAGCAGAGAGCTGCTGACTGAAGAGAAGTAGGTTTTTATTTTATTTTTTTTTCAAAAATTCATACTTGCCTTGGTGTCCCCCGGCGCCTCTACACTGAGAAGCGAGCGATTGAACACCGCCGATCGCTCGGTTCCCACAGCTCCATAAAAAAAATATATAGAATTATCATTTTTGTTATTTTAAAGTTGTATTATCTGTATTAGTGTTATTTTTATGGTAAAAAAATAACTAAAGAATAACATCAATATATTATATACACTATATATCTCTATGCCTCTATCTATCTCTAGGTCAGCTTTTATTACAGAAGACACTCTGGGGTTGATTTACAGCAAGGACATTTGCTATAGAACTTAGTAAATGGGGGGGGGGGGGGGGGCTCTGCTGACTTTCATATGCAAGCAAAAATGCTGGGTTTTATTTACCTTGCATGCGATTGCGAATTATTTGCAACGTGAAGCTTTACCTCATTTTCTAAGCTTTGGAGTAACTGCACTTGCAAGATGCACAGTCTATTTACCTTTAGTAAATCAATCTTTTTGTATGTCTCTTCTTCTGTCATAATAATGCTTCATCCTGCCCATGTGCTTTTTTTTTTTTTTAATCTGAGTGTACAATAAGCCACGCATACACGCAGCTCAGTGTACACACCTGGCACAGTTGTGTGCCAGGACAAAACAACACCCCTGTGCATGCATGGAAGTTACATCATCCCAGCCAATCAATATTGCTGAAGATTACAAACCCAGAAGACGACCGGGTGAAGATGAAAGGTGACAAGGGGGACCTTGGCCATTGTATTGCAAGAAAGGATAAGAGTGCCACAACATGCAAATATTTCCAGCATACTTGCATATGATGGCAAAAGCTCCTGGGGGCTCCAACATTCCCACACATTAATGTTCCTTTATATGTTAGCTGCAGAACAAGCACATTCGTTTTCATACATGAAAAAACAAGGATCTAAAGAAGAGCCTGAAAAATGAAAGATTTGCTAGGAGCCCTCCAAAGCTAAAGATAGAAAGTGCGCACTAAATACCAGCAAGAGTGCAGTAGACTACACCGAGCGCCCTGCAGATCTACAACCAAACCAAGCGAGTAACAAGTCTAAAACCGGCACCAAACCACGCCCGAAATAAGGAAACCAAGCAGAACCGTACATCACACCAAATTGTTACAGAAGTAGTAAAAGTTGTATAAAAACAATAACCATAATACAGAGTATCCATTCTGACTATATTATCAACATTATATATAAAAATAAACTTCTGGGCATTTACTGCAATGCTGATTGATCAATCCAGACACCCAGGAGCGAATGAATGAATCCAAAGGAAAAGACCAACCGTACTTTGTTTCACCTACAAGGCCAGAGGTCCACCTCTACCATTAAGCCCAGCCTTGTGGGTTATGTATGTCAGAGAAGGAGATCCCAGATGGGACTATGGGGTTGATTTACTAAAACTGGAGGGTGCAAAATCTCGTGCAGCTCTGCATAGCAACCAATCATATTCCAGATTTTTTTTGTGAAAGCTTAATTGAACAAGCTGAAGTTAGAAGCTGTTTGGCTACCATGCACAGCTGCACCAGATTTTCCACTCTCCAGTTTTAGCAAACCAACCCCTTTGTTCATGTTGTCTGGATGAATAAAGTTACCAGTGTTTGAATTTTCTTTGCCTGTCTTTCCATTTGGATTAGTGCACTCTGTGGGGTATAGGATGTGCCCCTGCTGGCGTTTAGCACGCAATCTTCTACAAGGATGACCTGATTCAGGGCTCGGCAGCAATGTACCCTATATTTTACCCAGGAATGAATACTTGTAAAACAAAATAAATTCAAATATTTTTATTACCGTCAAAACTGCCTGAGGGGTACTAAAAATATTTAGTCAAAGGATTGTCTTATTGTTCCATTATTACTAAAGACCCTGAAACACAAGTTAGTCCAGTATTAAAAGGCAGATTTTAACATTCACAGATCTGTTTGCCAACGCACAGAAATATAGGAAATGCAATTATCACAGCAGATTATTCTGAATAAGTCATTTTTCAAATACCAAATTCAGTTTCTAAAGGCCTAATTTATTTGGGCGTACCCATCTGTATGCCTTGGTGAAGGGCAGTCTTCAGCTATCCAAGATGCACAGGTGTTCTGTGCTGGGGGGTGCAGGCAGCCTGTTCAAATCAATGACAGGAGGCCGGCTGCATGGATCTCTATGCACCATGTGGGTCCCAGTGCACAAATCAGAACACAGTAGGGGAGATTTACTAAAACTGGAGCATTCAGAATCTGGTACAGCTGTGCATGGTAGCCATTCAGCTTCCAAATTCAGCTTGTTCAATAAGGCCAGGTTCACAGTATCGCCGCATGTGGCTCACAGCAGGGGTCCAGTGCGTGCCCGCTCACCTTTACAGGTCTGATTTCAGCACTTTTGTGCAAATTCGCAGCAGAGATATGTAAACAGGCTCCATAGAGAGCCGGTAAAAAATCTCCTGCTATTGTGAATTAATTCACAATAGTGTGAACCCAAGCCTCAAGCTTTGACAATAAAACCTGGAAGCTGGTTTCTATGCAAAGCTGCACCAGATTTTGCACTTTCCAGTTTAATTCGATCTCCCCCAGTCTTGTCTGCATCTTGAACCTTGCGATGGACCCGCACAGATGTATACCACAGGATGTGTGTAGAGATCCAATGAGGTCTGTGCAGCCAGCCGCCTGTCATTGATCTGAACAGGCTGCCCACACGCCCCTGCATGAACAGACCCCAAAGCACAATCCCAACGCACAAGGTTCCTGGATAGCAGGTGCTGTAGTGACCATTGGCTGAAACGAAGATAGTCAAGACAGAGGAATGTCACCATCACACCATGGAACTGCAATGTGGGTCCAAAACTTTATTCAGCAATCACAATGTTACAGCAAAAACAGTGTTTCGGTGCCTAGCAGGAACCCTTCATCAGGCATGTGATGACACATGCCTGATGGAGTGTTGCAAGGCTCTGAAACTTTGCTTTTGCTGTAATAATGCTGAATAAAGTTTTGGACCCACATTGGAAATCCATGGTGTGCTGGTGACAAAGTTCTGTGCTGAATAAAGCTTTGGATGCACATTGGAGATCCATGGACATACTTCTGCCTTCATACGGACCAGTACACCCATGTGAATGAGGCCAAAGGGTCCAATAAGGAATTTAACACTGCTGATGGCATCAGCAAAGTAAGCAAATGGAACAACAATGGGATTGATTTACTAAAACTGGAGAGTGCAAAATCTGGTGCATCTATGCATAGAAACCAATCAGCTTCCAGGTTTAGTTAAAGCTTTATTGAAGAAGCTGAAGTTAGAAGCCGACTGGTTTCTATGCAAAGCTGCACCAGATTTTGCACTCTCCAGTTTTAGTAAATCAACCCAACTGTATCAACTTTTGATTCACTTGAATTAGGCATGTCGCATCTGCTTGCATAATAATGATAAAAATTGCTTTTTGTCAATTCACTTGGTTTTTAAACCATGCAGATTACTGCAATATTTGCACACAATGGCTTCCTAGAACTGCGGCAAACACATCTGGCAATGTTATTCTTGGCTCTTTTATAGAAACTGACTTGTGGGTATTTTAGATTTGGTGGATGGGTAAAGCTGGTAATAGGAGCTTCTTTTATTGCTAATAAAGGGGCAGATATTTATAGTAAAAAAAGGGGGGGGGGTAGCTGGTCATGGAACAGTTACCTTCCATGTTATCTATCTGAAAGTCTGGTAACAGTTCAGAGACCGCTGAGGTTTTACCTACGGGACAAAAGAAAGACACGTTACCAAACAGACTTGTGTCAAAAAAAATTCTAATTATTAAAAAAAAGGGGTACATATGCATTAACTGGAGAAAACTGTAAATAAATCCCTATGAAAAAAGGAGCTGAAAGATAAGGAAGATCATTAAAACTAAAAAGGTACATTTTTTTTTTTTTTTTTTTAGTTTTGGACAGAGTGGAGAGGAATTAGAACCCCGGCCAGTTTTTATTTCTGTCCCCATTAAGGAGATTCCCCCTCTCTGTCATGATTACCATTATCATTGAAAGTGAAAGTAAAAGAAAATCCCAAATGTTGGGCTGTCCCCAGAAAAATAAGGAAGGAAAATCTTCCAATGGAGATGCTAGTTCTGGTGATCTGGGGGTCCCCAAGGGATTCCCTTCATTTACAGTGATTTCCTCTCACTTCCTGTTTGGCTATGAGACAGGAAGTGAAGGGAAATCTCCACAATGGGATACAGATGGTGAAAAATAAACTGACAGGTGTTATAACCCTCCCTTACTCGATCCAAAATTAGAAAAACAAGTTCTGCCTATAGTTCTACTTTAAGATCTGAAAGGTTTTAACACAGGGAATTATTTTTAAAAACTGTTTTCCATATCCTATGTGGTTTTATCAAGCCTTTTATCAAACCTGCATTCTATGGTTTGTTAAAAATCCTTAAATCTGTTCAAAACTTACCAAAAGCACCAAACCTACAACAGCAAAAGAAAATGACTTCGCCTTTCTGAAAAGTAACCTCTAGATGGCAGTGTTACTACAACGGAGTTATCAACTGAGACAAGTGAACTCCATTCTCAAATATTTATGACCGATGCTGAAAATGTATGCAGCACTTTACATTCACATCAGTCCCTGCCCTTAAGACCCCTTTCACACCAGAACATTTTTCAGGTGCTTTTGCGCTAAAAATAGCGGCTGTAAAGCGCCTGAAAAACTACACCCCATCCACCCCAGTGTGTAAGCCCGAGTGCTTTCACACTGGGGCGGTGCGCTTGCGGGACGGGAAAAAAAAGTCCTGCAAGCCGCATCTTTGGGTGGGTGAGGGAGCGGTGTATTCACCGCTTCTCCATCACCCCTGCCCATAGAAATGAATGGGCAGTGCTTCCGAAGCGGCTGAAAACCGATTTGGGAGCGGCGCTAACCGTCATTTTTAACCCCTAGTGTGGGGTGTGGTTAAAAGCGCACCACTGCTGCCCATATAGCGGCGCCAAATGACGCAATAAACAGCGGTAAATCGCCGCAAATTAGCGGTGTTTTACCGTTGACGCTCGGGCAGCCCTGGTATGAAAGGGGTCTAGGAGCTTACAATCTAAGGTCTTTATTTCACATTCATTCACATACTAAAGTAAAAAGCCAGAGCCTCCACTGAAGCAGGACAAGTTCACTTCGGGGTGGATTTACGAAAGGCAAACAGGCTGTGCAGCTGCTCCAGAGCTTAGTAAATGATCGAAATTGCTGCCGACTTCCATCATCCAATCATGTGCAAGCAAAAATGCTTTTTCTTTTTTTCTTGCATTTGATTGGGTATTTTTACAAAGTGAAGCTTTACCTAATTTACTAAGCTCTGGAGCAACTGCACTTGCAAAGTGTACTGTTCATTTGCCTTTAGTAAATTAACCCCTTGAGTCAATTGCTCAAATTATCATAAG
This sequence comes from Glandirana rugosa, assembly GCA_018402905.1. Taxonomy (NCBI): domain Eukaryota; kingdom Metazoa; phylum Chordata; class Amphibia; order Anura; family Ranidae; genus Glandirana; species Glandirana rugosa. Next base: position 260,077 of record BLSH010192610.1, on the reverse strand, counting down.
AAAGAGGATCTGTTGCATGATGGCAGCTGAAAAAAAAAAAAAAAAAAAAAAAAAAAAGAAGGATGATTGGATAAAGTCCTGACAAATAAAATCTGCATTTTGTTGCTCGCCTCTATGGTAAACCATCTTGAAAGGGCGGTATAAATCTCCATGTGAATAGTCAGTAAACACCTACATTACCAAATTAGTAATGTTAATAGGATTCCTGCCAGGAAAGGCATTAGTCACATGTTTGAATAAGATTAAAATAAAAATCCACCCGAGGGCAACGCCACCTATTTCACTTCCACCAGTGTTCAGAAGGTTTTTAATTCACTGCAAAAACATTTTTTTTGGGTATCATTGTTTCCAAATTTTGTGGCCACACACACACACACACACACAATATTAGGACCAGTTCACACCACATGCAGTCCAGTACATTTTTTTCTCTGTATTAAAAATGCATGGAAAGTAGGTTAAATGGTTTCCAATGGCATAGTTCACACCAGTCCGGTCAGTTCCAGAAAAAAAAAAAAAAGTAGAACATGCTGCATTTTTCCTGCACTGGACTGTACTGGAATGCATCAAGCATGCACCAGACCCCAGTACAGAGAAAAAAAAAAAAAAAAGCACCTGGAATGCATCTGGAAATGCATCAAAAATACACATGCAGAAACGCATCCCGAACGGACCTGGAGTGCGTGTTTGTGGTGTGAACTAAAAGAGTCTGGAAAAGTTGGTTTCTATTAGGGCCAGTTCACACCACATGCAGTCCAGTGCTTTTTATTTTGTGCATAAAAAAAAAAAAAAACGCATGGAAAGTAGGTTATATGGTTTTCAATGGCATAGTTCACATCAATGCTTGCAGTTCCAGAAAAAAAAAAAAAGTATAACATGCTGCATTTTTCCTGCACTGGAACACTGTAAAACATATCAAATGCACTGAAATGCACAAAAACGTACTGGAACACGTCCTCATTTAGCACACCTGCTCCCCATTCACCCCTGAGACCTTGTGTCACTAACGAGTCACATGACACCGGGGAAGGAACATGGCTAATTAAGCCCAACTTGGACATTTTCACTTAGGGGTGTACTCACTTTTGTTGTCAGTGGTTTAGACGTTAATGGCTGTGTGTTGAGTTATTTTGAGGGGACAGCAAATTTACACTGTTATACAAGCTGTACAATCACTACTTTACATTGTAGCAAAGTGTCATTTCTTCAGTGTTGTCACATGGAAAGATAGAATAAAATATTTACAAAAATGGGATGGGGTGTACCCCCTTTTGTGAGATACTGTATAGGTACAGTGTTCCTTTAGACATCTACATCACCCAATAGAGATAAACCAGAAGCACTTCTGACATCACTATGCCCCACTGACGCATTTCGTCAAAGGACCTGGAGGGATCCGACCAGGAATGAAGAAAGCACCCGAGAATTAACCCCTTAAAAAAGCGGGAAGCGCGTAACCTATTTTTAGTTAAATAGGTCCACATTCTAAGGGGAGAACATTATGAAAAGGTAGTGGGATTCACCATTTTTTTTGCATGGAGAAGAAGATTTACAGAGTAAATTTGCACATATCTGGGAAGGAAACAGAGTTGAAGAGACTTTAAATTAGATGAATAGAGAATAATATTTTGGCACAAGTCACGTTCCTTAAATTTTTTTAATGCAATATATGGATTACTGTTTTTTGCATGATTAGAGATTGTTTTGTAACTTCGCTATGCACCAAGTGGAGCAACAGTACATTAGAATCTACAAAAACTATCAGAACACATTAACACATTTTGGGAGTTGTACGTATAAGGTTCACTGGTTCCTGATTTATTGGTATACAAAAGTTCTTTTTAAACTGGGTTGGGCGGCACTTTTATTTCTTTAGGTTGATGGTTTGAGAATACACAACAGTGTGGGCAGCAACTGTAATTTAATTATTATAAATCGTTTTATTTATAGGAGGTCAGAATTGCGAATGTAATATCCATTTTTTTTCTTCTATTCTAAAAAATAAATAAATAAATTGGGATCATTTTGTGTTTGTGTGCACCATAATTAGTCTGAGTATTTTTATACCAAAAGATTTAACAATTGTACAGAAATCATGATATACAATTTTGCAGCTACCATCTTTTTATTCTACAGGTCTTCAGCTGAGCTGGAGTGCAAAAGTAAGGCAAGGATGCCACAGTTTTGACCTTCTGTGTTCTGAGGGCCATCTGGGTGGGCTTGAGAGGAAATATTACAAACCAAGCACATGTACTAGAGCTGCACGATTCTGGTCAAAATGAGAATCACGATTGTTTTGCTTAGAATAAAGATCACAATTCTCTCGGCTTAACATCTTACATATACAAAAAATTGGGCTAACAGCACTGTTTATTTATTTATTTATTTTTTTGAAAGTGTCATTTTTCCAAAAAAATTGTGTTTGAAAGAACGCTGCGCATATACCGTGTGACATAAAATATTGCAACAACCGCCATCTTATTCTCTAGGGTCTCTGCTAAAAAAAAATATATGTTTGGGGGTTCTAAGTCATTTTCTAGCAGAAAATATTGGATTTTTATTTGTAAGCAGAAAATGTCAGATAAGATTTAGTCTTTAAATGGTTAAACTAAACTCTTCGATACATGGGAGTTCAACCCTTTGATAATTTTAAACATAGTAACTTTTTACTTCTTTTATCAACTTGACTTGGCTCTCTGCCCAGACTCAAGTCGCTCCGACTTTAGAAAAAGATTCCTGGGGAGACTTCAGGCGACTTGCATTGACTTCTATTACAGTCAAGTCGCAACTCCATTGCGGTAATGCAGCTCTATTGGGGATGATAGTTTCATAGTGACAATGAAAATGCAGAGCTGGGTTTTGGCGACAGTGGAATAGGGTTCGGTAGGGATGCCCAATAGTGATAACTGAGGAGAGTGTTGGGTATTGTTACTCCCATAACCTGGTGGTAAATGTCAAATATCGTGTCCCACAGAGGTTGCATGCCTGGGCAGCTCCGCCATATATGTAATATATTACCCATTGGGGCATTGCCTCACCAGCAGTTACAGAGAGTCGCTGGGAAAGGGTTCTGTAAGACAGGTGAGCATTTGTACCTGCGGGTCAATATTTTGCAGCTGCAGTTTGGTTTATACTATCATATAGGGAAAGGCTCCATTAAAAAATAAATGAATAAAAAACCTTAGATATTAGCATTTTAGTGGCAGGCTGGATCATGGCAAATTATCTGATTTGCAACAAATGTACAGCATTCTAAAGCAGTCATTTCCCATCGTTGAGACGGCTCCGGGTTACAGCATTTTGCACAACGGTATGATCACTCTCGTTAAAGGACAAACCACATATACAAAAGGCACCAGGAAAGATTACTGCAGCATTTTAGTATATGCGCTGCCGAAGCAAGCACAATTACTACAGCATTTAAAGTGGATGTAACTCTCTGAAATGAAAAATGAACAAAGAATATCCCTCTGTAGTGTGTCCTTGTCTCTATCAAAAGCACTAAGAGTGATTTCTGTCTGCTCGTTCATTCCTCTGCTATCTGCATGAGTCACTTCTGTCCATGCCAGACCTGGGCGAATTGTGGCCCCAGTACAGGATCCTGCCCTTTGGCTGTTCGTGTCTGGCCCACAATGCTTCTACGGGTGTCAGTTTCCTCACCAACAGGCTCAGAGAGGGACGCTGACAGATGTCTGTGTTTAGAGTTGCGAGAACTGGAAGGAGAGAGCCTGAGCAGCTGATTGGTGTATCAGGAAGGCTCCTTTCGAGTGCCCCCACGGCTTGCTACAGGGGGCACCCGAGCCGAATCAGAGCTCCCTGTGTCCATTCAGACACGGAGCTGCCTTTCAGCCCCGCCCCGTCTCTCCTGAATGGCTAACTGACTGACAGCTGCGGGAGCCAATCAGAAAGAGTCCCCGATGGCCGAGGGAATCGTGGACATCGCTGGAGAGAGGAGGGGCTCAGGTAAGTATTAGGGGGTGCCGGGTGGCTGCTACACACAGGTTTTTTATCTTAAAGTCACTTTGCCGGGTGTGTATTGTAAGGGTTTACAACCACTTTAAATGTCACTTTATACAACTCGTTCCGTAAAGCAGAATTCTTCCATTCTCTTTCAAAGCTTCCGGGGCGGTTTATGTATGGTATGCTCTACTCACAGAATAGAATGTTTCTGAAAACACCACAATAGTCTTACCCAATACCAGCAGTTCAGCGTAAGCCTCGTTATTCCCCGAAAGATCCTGAGCAGAGGTCACAGTGCAATAGTAAACGCCGCTGTCTCCCCACGCTGTCTGTTCAATACTGAGGTCTGCATCTGAAAATGTACAACAACATTACTGAGGCTCACAAAGTTAGAGCTGAAAAGTTAAAATGCACAGATAAATCAGAACTCCCAAAGGGTATGTATTTGTATCCATCTAGTTCTGAGATTTACACAGAACTGTCAAAAAACACAACTGATTTTTTTTTCTGCTGCAGTTGAAGATGAGTTCCAGGTATGGTATATTTTTACATATTTACACGGGTCCAGCTTGGACCAATGCAACTATGTATATTGGCATAGAAGCAATAGGAGGTGATGTAGACAGTGGCAGCCGGTACAAAAGGCTATGCAAAAGGGAAACGTATTGGATTTTCACCCTAGGGTCATTGACGCCGGGGGGACTGAATGAGGACCTTGAGGTACATGGAGTCGTCAATTAAGGGATATGACAACTCCCCCCGGGCTTCTCACTCATCCCCTCAACTCTGCCAGATCGTCTGCTAGACCGTCTCAACTCCCCTACTCACTCTTCGGGCCCCCCTCAACAGTATAGGGAATTAACTGCTGAGGTACATGGAGTTCCAGGAGTAAGTCAGGGGGGCCGCAGT
>BLSH010192610.1:243961-255198 GCA_018402905.1 Glandirana rugosa | reverse complement strand
CCGTCTCAACTCCCCTACTCACTCTTCGGGCCCCCTCAACAGTATAGGGAATTAACTGCTGAGGTACATGGAGTTCCAGGAGTAAGTCAGGGGGGCCGCAGTTACTGGGATCCCACTTTTAGGTTATGCAAAGGGAAAACGTATCGGAAAACATGGCCGACGGTGACAGAACTGTCAAAAAACACAACTGATTTTTTTTTCTGCTGCAGTTGAAGATGAGTTCCAGGTATGGTATATTTTTACATATTTACACGGGTCCAGCTTGGACCAATGCAACTATGTATATTGGCATAGAAGCAATAGGAGGTGATGTAGACAGTGGCAGCCGGTACAAAAGGCTATGCAAAAGGGAAACGTATTGGATTTTCACCCTAGGGTCATTGACGCCGGGGGGACTGAATGAGGACCTTGAGGTACATGGAGTCGTCAATTAAGGGATATGACAACTCCCCCGGGCTTCTCACTCATCCCCTCAACTCTGCCAGATAATTCCCCCCCCCCCCCCCTCCACAGAATAGCTAAGGTTGGGTTCCAGTTTCCAAGTTTCACACCTCGTCCCCCCCCCCCCCCCGCCCGGTCATTCTTGTCCTTCCTTTGAGAAATACACCACCCGCGAATCCCACCTCTATGGGGTGCACTTAGACACCAATAGTATGTAAAGTTTACTAATTTTTTGTATAGCATTTTATAGTATTTTAACTGAATTTACTTATTGTATTGACATTTGGGTAACATACAGTTCATATGGTCATGTTGTCAAATCGGGCTGTCAGTGTGTCACACAGTCTGCCACATGTCACATTTCTGATGGATAAGGGACTTTTAGCCAGTTAATCAATAAGAACCAACTTCAGTATTGAAGGTAGAGTCCCAATTCATAATAAATTTCCAACGATATAATCATCTTAATAATTTTTTTAATTAAGCAAACGTGTTTTTTAAGTAACAGTTCTCTTTTATTGTAGGAGGGTCCTTTCTGGCGGTTTAGTTAAAGCTCCCTGTCTTTTCCCTCATATTCCATATGCAGCTAACAAGCTGCAATGAGCCACAATTCCACAAGATGGAGCCGGTCGGTTTTGACTGGGGCAGTGCAGGGCAGCCGAGGATGCCGGCGCTGTTGAACGGCGTCAGCATCCGGAGCTACGTGCGAGCGCCGGAAGTTCAACTCCACCACTACGAGGCTTGGAGCGCAGGAGAGGGTGGAGTTGTGAGCACCGCCTCCCAGCGTGCGCTCCACAGCCGATTCCCCGGCTCCCAGTCTAAAAGTTTAACCAAAGTTCGAGCCCATCATCTGCAAGTATAGGAAAGGCTGTACCCACAGGACAGGATGTGCGAACCCGCAGACCGAGGTTTCAGAGCAGCACTTCCGGGCATGGAGGTCGGCTGCCCCCTGCCTTCCCTCCGATCGTTTTTCACCCCTCAACAGGAGAGGGTAGGTACAGTCTTACACTCTTTTATGTACTTGCAGTTTGCATGATGCGATCGGACGGTCCTACCGGTGCAATGCTTCTGGGGGTGGGAACAGGGTATGTTGCGGGTCTACATTGGGACATATTGATGTTTCCCCCCGCAGTGCTTTAAGAGTATAGTATATATTATATAATATATATTGACATCATCAACATTGTTGCCTCATTTTGCTGTGGAAGAGAGGGGGTGTCTTTGACAATAAGGAGGGAGGAGCCAGGAGTCTAGTAGAACAAGCAGCCAGCCACCCACGCCCCAAGGGCCAGTGGGCGGGACCACAATTAGGACCCCACCCCTCCATCAGTGCAGACTGTGTGATATAAATCTGAGGCTTAGACGTAGCAAGCCAGGCTCTGATGAATAGGCTACGGCCTTGAAACGCGTCAGCCAGTCCATCCAGGTTACCAGTAGGAGACGGTTGAACGGATGTTACCCACTCTAACACTGTAAATGCCTGTTGAACGAGCTGTTTGTGAGTATGTTTTTATGATTTTTAATCAATTAAAATATATCAAGGATAATGCGCTAGGCCAGTGCGCCCTTGTGTGCCTTTTTGTTTCTCCAGTTTGGAACGACCCCAGTCCATCAGGTGGCAGCAGGTCGGCACGTTATCCAGTTCTGATACCATCAGACATCCCCTTCCTCACCACTGCAGAGAATTCACTCTCCTTAAGCGCGGAGGAATAGGATTTTTTCTATGTATATACCATACCTGGACGATGGCCCCGGAAGTAGACATCGCTACTCCAGTGATCTCAACTTGCTTCCAAGGCCCATGCTTAGTATCTGGCCTGGTGCATTCTGAAAACAGGAAGTCTGTTGCTCAGCACAGGTGCCATTCAGAGAATGCTTTGCATTATTTATTAATGCAAATTGTTCTCTAATTGGATGAGCTGGAAAGCATGGAGTCACTGCCTCACCTCGTCCAATCAGAGAAAGCTTTGCATTCATTCATAAAGTACAAAGCATTCGCTGAATGGCACCTGTGCTGAGAGACTGACCCCCTGTGTTCACAATGCATCAGTTCGGCCCGCTTAGCACAAGAAGCAAGTGAAGATCACTGTCTACTTCAGCGATTTCCAGCTTCTAGGGGCATCAGCCAGGTATGATATACAACAGGGCTCAAAATTTTAAGTCCTGAGCTACTAGCCAGGTTACACAGCACCAGTTGCCCCACCCAACCCCTACCCTGCTCCTCCCCCTCAAATGATCTCATGAAATGACACTGTTAAATGTTTTATGAGGAAAGTTACAAAAATAATTAGAAACTTTGTCGGTGCCCATCAGTGCAGCCCCACCCATGCCCATTAATGAAGCCTCACCAGTGCACAGAGATCTCCTGCTGTGAAACAAATTTGATTTGCTTTGTCCAGCGTCTGCAGTCAAACGTAGTCCAGCCTCCTAGACTGGCTCCTGTGATAGACGTCACACGTCCCGGCAATGCACCAGTGTGCAGTCTATCAAATGAGGCGGGACTTAGTTGGACAGCGGCCACCAGGCAATTCAAACCAAAGCTGTGTCACAGGCAGGCGAGCCCCGTTCTGTGTATATCTCTGTATATCCCTTTGCTGTACAGGGATTACAGGTGGCTGATAGGTCAAATTCCCGTACTTACACTGCTTTATAATGCATGAATTAATACGGAGCTACATTAATGTCTCTTTTTTTCACAAGAAGACATAAATGTGTCTTTAACCATTTGCCATTTATGCACGGTGGGAGCTGATCTGTGGGTAACGTGGACTCTATGTCTGCCGGCACCCATCGATCATTTGGTACAGAGGCAGAACAGTGGTCTGCCTACGTAAACAAGGCAGATCACTGTTCTGTCAATAGGGAAGGCATGGATCCTGTGTTCCTGCAAAGGGACAGGGATCCATGTCTTCCCCTAGTAAAAGCACCTCTCACACTGTACAAAAACAGACTAGGCACACAGTTAACCCTTTGATCGCCCGTTAACCCCTTCCCAGCCAGTGTCATTAGTACAGTGACAGTGCATATTTTTAGCACTGATCACTGTATTAGTGTCGCTGGTTACCAAAAAGTGTCAGTTAGGTGTCCGATTTGTCCGCTGCAATATCGCAGTCCCACTGATTGCTGACCGCCACCATTACTTAAAAAAATAAAAACCTTAGAAAAATCTATCCCATAGTTTGTAGACGATATAACTTCTGCGCAAGCCAATCAATATAAGCTTATTGGGATTTGTTAGGGTTATTTTTTGTTTATAGCACAAAAAAAAAAAAAAACGCAAAGGTGATCACCAAAAGAAAGCTCCATTTGTGGGAAAAAAAGACCATAAATTATATTTGGCTACCGCGTTGCATGACCGTGCAATTGTCAGTTAAAGTAATGCAGTGCCGTATCGCAAAAAAATGGCCTGGTCATGAAGGGGGGATAAATCTTCCGGAGGACAAGAGGTTAAATGTTCCATTTATAATTTCTGGTCAAAATTTTTACAACAAAAGCTAAACAAAATCCAGAAAAAAAATGTCACCTACTGTTATTAATAGTGATTTTACGCCCTTGATAGAAGTCACCCAGAGTGACCGCGTTGCCTTGCTTGGTGGCCACAATGCGGACTGTACGGCTGTTATCCTGGCACTCCACGTACGGATTGTACCCAGGATTGGAAGCCTGGAGCTGACTATTGATCTGGGTGTCCTGGCTGGTTGGGTTGAAAGCATCAGTGATGCGATTCCTGCAGAAGGATTTGTACTTCCAGGTTACAAGGGGAGGCTGCTGAGACGAGGTCTGGTAATTGCACTGCAGAGTAACCGGCTGGAATAAGATCACCACATTGAAAGGATTCTTCACAGTCACTGTCATTCCACAGATGCATCCTATGGGACAGAAAATGAGAACGCTTATCAAAAGGGGAAATAAACTGTACAGTTTACAAAATATAAGAGGAAACGCATATAGAAGGAGGTGGGATGTAAGAGATCTCCCCAAAAGCATAGATCTGACCACCGAGACATGTGGCCACATAGAGAGATTATCCCTATTTCTGTGCCAGAGAAAGCGCAACATTTTAGATTTCTCCAAATTCCCCTCCCCCCCAGTCAAAACATGCCAGTCAGCCTGGAAAAAAAAAAAAAAAAATGAAACTACACCCCCTGCCTTACTATGCTAAACAGAAGCAAATCTTGTTTGAGTTTTATTGTAAGGGATGGACACAGTCTTTGTATTTCTTTTAAATTGTACAACTAATGCTTCAAAAGCTGCAATACTTCTGATGCCTTTCTGGTGGTCAGCGGGAAGGATGCCCCTTGCATTGCTGGTCAGCGGGAAGGATGCCCCTTACATTGCTGGTCAGCGGGAAGGATGCCCCTTACATTGCTGGTCAGCGGGAAGGATGCCCCTTACATTGCTGGTCAGCGGGAAGGATGCTCCTTACATTGCTGGTCAGCGGGAAGGATGCTCCTTACATTGCTGGTCAGCGGGAAGGATGCTCCTTACATTGCTGGTCAGCGGGAAGGATGCTCCTTTCATTGCTGGTCAGCGGGAAGGATGCTCCTTTCATCGGTGATCAGGGGAAAGAAAGCTCCTTACATTGGTGGTCAGTGGGAAGAAAGCCCCTTACATTGGAGATCATTGGGAAGAATGCTCCTTACATTGATGATCAGTGGGAAGAATGTCCCTTACATTGGTGATCAGTGGGAAGAATGCCCCTTACATTGGTGATCATTGGGAAGAATGCTCCTTACATTGGTGATCATTGGGAAGAATGCTCCTTACATTGGTGATCGGTGGGAAGAATGCTCCTTACATTGGGGATCAGTGAGAAGAATGTCCCTTACATTGGTGATCAGTGGGAAGAATGATCCTTACATTGGTGATCAGTGGGAAGAATGTTCCTTACATTGGTGGTCAGTGGGAAGAATGTCCCTTAAATTGGTGATCATTGGGAAGAATGCTCCTTACATTGGTGATCAGTGGGAAGAATGTCCCTTACATTGGTGATCATTGGGAAGAATGCTCCTTACATTGGGGATCAGTGTGAAGAATGCTCCTTACATTGGGGATCAGTGTGAAGAACGCTCCTTACATTGGTGATCGGTGGGAAGAATGCTCCTTACATTGTTGGTCAATGGGAAAAATGCTCCCTTACACTGTTAATCAGCGGGACGAATGCCCCTCTTACAGACAGCAAATACATTCATTGGGGTCGGAAACTGATCGCTGCTGAAGAAATCGCTGGCAACCACTTGAGTAACCTCTCATGTTCCACATCGCCTCCGTTGAGAAAGACTGGATCAAGTGCTTCAACTATAGTTGTAATACAGAAGAGCTGTCAGCGGGTGGCACTGCAGCTCAGGTGATTCCAGGGAAGGCGGTGGACCCCAGGTGTCGTATTGTTGTTGCACTTTCTCTGAGCTCACTTCCTGCCCTCCTGAAGAGTTCTTATTCACCAGAGAATGGCAGCCCCCAGCTCTCCCCTCCCCCTGGGCCAGTCTCAGTGCCGCTGATCAAAACTCCCTCCCCCACCAACACCGAAACAAACAGGCAGGAGAGTCATCGGCAGCACATCCAGCCAAATACCTGCCAGGGTGATACGATGAGTAATAAGAGGATGTGATGCAGATTTTACATGTTTACTTAGTGAGACTGAACGTCAGGAAAAGACAATTACTAGACATGCTGCAAACTTTCGTTACATTATATCAGGATCATAAGACGGAAGACTACTGTGCACAATTCAATGGAAACGTTACTTTGTTGCAATGTTGTACTGTATATGAAATGTCAAACATTACAATTCTGCTCATAAAGTTTTATTTAAACTTCCAATCCATGTACAGCTAGGAGGCCAACAATCCACAGTCTAAGGCTTCAGTCACACTGAATTCCACTGTGAAATCATGCGACTTCACTTGAAGCTGCGCAATTTCAAAGTGGCGTGTCAGTGCGACTTGGAAGACATCTGTGCAACTTCATGTATAGACGTCTATGCAAGTCGCACCTGAACTTGCAAAAAGTAGTGCAGGAACTACTTTCAAAGTCGGAGCGACACTGATGGGAGTGGGAGTTGCACCTATTTGACCACTTCCATTGTGGACTATAGGGTGCGACTTGTCATGCGATTTGACCACTAACCCTGAGCAAATATGTAAAGACTTCTACGTTTTTTTGACTATTTTTTTGTTCCAGGATAGCAAGGCCGGTTTCACATGCTGTGTTGCGGTTTGGCCGCAGCATGGGTGCATCCACAGTTTTCGCCTTTTTTACCCGTGGTCCTTATAGACTTTCTATTAGCGTGTGCGTTTTCCGAGTGTGCAGCAAAGATGCAGTATGTGACTTTTGGTGCGCATCCAGAAAACACGCGATCTTACGATTGGCTCACACCTATGCATCTGCTTCAGCTGCTGTTCCTGTTGGAAAAAGGTCTCTGCAACTTTTATTTATTTTAAACACAGCCGCAGGGAAATCCATGCCGCTTTTGCACCATGTAAATTCCAGAACCGCAATGCACTTTCAGATGCGTGGAGGCTACCATTACCGCCAGCCCCCTCATTCAGGAGACAGTAGATGGGGGTTCCTCACCCCTGCAGCTGCTGTCACATTTAAAATAGTCTTGGTTATGTAGGGCTCCACCAGCACAGCAACGAAATTCATTCGCAGCAATCTGGGAATAATGAGATTACAAATCCCTGATGAGTACCCTCTTAGTCCAGACACTTCCTGCTCAGCAACTACCCACCTGCACAGAGGCACCGGCACAGAGCCGGGCTGCCCGCACAGAGGCACCGGCACAGAGCCGGGCTGCCCGCACAGAGGCACCGGCACAGAGCCGGGCTGCCCGCACAGAGGCACCGGCACAGAGCCGGGCTGCCCGCACAGAGGCGGCGGCACAGAGCCGGGCTGCCCGCACAGAGGCGGCGGCACAGAGCCAGACTGCCCGCACAGAGGCGGCGGCACAGAGCCAGACTGCCCGCACAGAGGCGGCGGCACAGAGCCAGACTGCCCGCACAGAGGCGGCGGCACAGAGCCAGACTGCCCGCACAGAGGCGGCGGCACAGAGGCAGACTGCCCGCACAGAGGCGGCGGCACAGAGCCAGACTGCCCGCACAGAGGCAGCGGCACAGAGCCAGACTGCCCGCACAGAGGCAGCGGCACAGAGCCAGACTGCCCGCCCGCACACAGGCACCGGCACAGAGCCGGACTGCCCCCCTGTACTGACATTGCACCCGCCATTCACTGATTGTAGGTGCAATGCTGTGCAAACTCTGAGAAAAAAAATAAAATTAACTTTTTACTTGAAAAAACGTGTGCATTCATTATTCTTTACACAAAGGTGAACATAACCATTAAAAAGAATGGGATGCGACTGATGTCCAAAGTCACATGACAAATCGCTCACGTGGACAGCATGAAAGCCAGTCCAGTGGCATTTTCATTAGACTGGCGGCAATGCAAGATCACGAGACGTTGTCATAAAATCCACCCTTGATTGATAAGGATCCAACAAGCATGTAACGCGTGTGCATCTTCATGTGGGTAAACACGGCCCTCACACGGGCGCACACTGTAGTAAGGGGGTGTAAAGGAGGCTTTGGAACATGACTTCTCTCCTGCCCTGGGGACCAGTGGTGACTGTGACAGGAAGTCTGGGGAAATTTCTACAACCTTCCACTTCCTGTGCTTCAGGTGGTATATCGCCTCTTGCTCCCTGCGCCCGGCGTGGGGCGCGCCGCCTCTCGCTCCCTGCGCCCGGCGAGGAAGCGCACATCCTCTCGCTCCCTGTGCCCGGCGAGGAAACCCACAAATCCTCTCGCTCCCTGCGCACGGCGAGGGGCGCACCGCCTCTCGCTCCTGGCGAGGAAGCGCACCTCCTCTCGCTCCCTGCGCACGGCGAGGGGCGCTCCTCCTCTCGCTCCCTGCGCGTCGCCTCTCCCTCACTGCGCCCGGCGCTTCGCCTCTCCCTCACTGCGCCCGGCGCTTCGCCTCTCCCTCACTGCGCCCGGCGCTTCGCCTCTCCCTCACTGCGCCCGGCGCGTCGCCTCTCCCTCACTGCGCCCGGTGCGTCGCCTCTCGCTCCCTGTTGGTCACTAGGAAGGGAAGTCCCCCTAGAAAGGAAGAAAAGATGAAGGACTATACAGGCCCCTATAGATATATGACGACTGGGCCGACACGGGGCCCCTGTAAATCCAAAGACAGGGGTCTCGGAGTAAATTAAGTTATTAATTAAGTTGATATAAAAACAGAACTTTCATTTTCAGCAGTGAGAAGATGGGGGAGGGGAACCTCACTTCCTGTATTAGAGACACTACAGGAAGTGAGAGGAAATCCCCTCTTAGTTGTCATGGAAACAGGCGTCCCCATTGGAAGACCCCCTCCCTCTCTATTCCTGAGAGGAATGTTGTATTCCCCACACACAGCAGTAAACACCCTCCAGGGGCTCCGCCTGTCTCTCAGTAGGCGGTGGAGGGTATGGTGGGGGGGTGTAGGAAGTCTCCCCTCACTCACCTGCCATGTAGAGTAAACACAGGCCGGTCACCCAGCCCCGCTCCGCCGCCATCTCTCCTCTCCTCCTCCTCAGGTGACTCCGTCAGGTGCGCCCAGAACTCCCCGCGCGTCCCCGTGCGCGCTCCCGCCGCCCAGACACCGCCCTCTCACAGGACACGCCCCCTTCCGGCCACCTGCGGCGCCCCTGTGTAACCCCTTCACCTCCGCCCCTCCCCGACCAATCACAGGTGTCAGCCAGGGGTCACATGACCCGGGAAGTACTACACAGCTCTACCTGGAGGGGTCACGCCCCCTTTAGTCTTTAACCCCTCAATCCCTGGTACCTGTATAACCCCCTCCCCCCTCCCCCATAGCCTATAGTAAAGGTCACATTTCTACCTGTAGTTCCGGTTTCAGTAACGTTGTCCTTATTCACAATAGAACTACAGGGAAAACTTTATTATTACTTTGGAGAGAGTTAGGGAGGGTTCTGTGTCCCCATTGGGAGGATTTCCCTTCACTTCCTGTCCCATAACAACACAGGAAGTGAGAGGAAATCCCTGCAAAGTGCGGTGACACCAGAACTAGTGTCCCCACTGGAAGATTTCCCCTCTCTTCCTGTTCTGGTGACACACCAAAATTTGGGATTGTCTTTTACTCTCTGTGATAATGATAATCAGGACAAATAGAGAGGGCGAATCTCCCTAACATGGGGCGCAGACAGCAATAGAAACCGACAGGAGGTCCAATCCATCCAACACTAAAATGAGTTACATTGTTCCCAGCTATATTGAAGGACTACAGCCCCTCCCTCTATGCTATCAGTTGCATTGTTCCCAGCTCTGTCTGTGGACTACATAGCCCCTCCCCATGTTATCAGTTACATTGTTCCCAGCTCTTTCTATGGACTACATAGCCCCTCCCCCATGTTATCAGTTACATTGTTCCCAGCTCTTTCTATGGACTACATAGCCCCTCCCCCATGTTATCAGTTACATTGTTCCCAGCTCTTTCTATGGACTACATAGCCCCTCCCCCATGTTATCAGTTATATTGTTCCCAGCTCTTTCTATGGACTACAGAACCCCTCCCATCATACCATCAAGTACAGTGTTTTAACTTCCATAGTTTTTAGCTATTATGATGGACTACAGAAACCCCTCCCAGTGTTATTAGTCACATAATTTCCAGCTAAATCTGAGGTCTACAGAACCCCTCCCCCAAGTTGTCAGTTACATTGTTAGCAGCTCTCTCTATGGATTACAGAAGCCCGTCTCCATGTTATCAGTTATCAGTTACATGGTATTGGTGTATAGGTGGATGGATGGATGGATGGATGGATGGATGGATGGATGGATGGGTGGATGGATGGATGGATGGATGGATGGATGGATGGATGGATGGATGGATGGATGGGTGGATGGATGGATGGATGGACAGACACACAGGGAGGCTGGCAGGTGGGTGGATTAATGCATAGGTGGGTAGAGAGATGGATGAGTAGATGGAAGGACAAGTGGATGGACAGACTGATGGACTGAGGAATGGGTGGATAGATGAATGAAAGGATGGATGGATGGACAGACACACAGATGGACTGACAGGTGGATGGATGGACAGACTGATGGACTGAGGGGCGGATGGATGAATGAATGAAAAGATGGGTGGATGGATGGATCAACAGCAGGTGGAATGATGTATAGGTGGATGGGTGAATGATTGGATAGGTGGATGGATGGATTAATGGATGGACAGATGTACAGATAAGTGGATGGATGGATTTAGATACTGATGGACTGAGGGGTGGATGGTTGAATGGAAAGATGGATGGATCGACAGGGGGTTGGATTGATGTATAGATATATAGGTGAATGGATGGCTGTATATGGACAGACACAAGGATGAGTGGATTGTTGCATGGATGGATGGATAGAGGGATGGATGGATGAATAGAGATGATGGATGGATGGATGGATGGATGGATGGATGGAAGGTTGGATGGATGGTTGGATAGATGGATGGATGGATGGATGGATGGATGGATGGTTGGTTGGATGGATGGATGGATGGATGGTTGGATGGATGGATGCATGGTTGGATAGATGGAAGGTTGGATAGATGGATGGATGGATGGATGGACAGATAGATAGCTAAATGGATGGATGGATGGTTGGATGGATGGACAGATAGATGGATTTATGGATGGTTGGATGGATAGATGGATGGATAGATGGATGGATGGATGGATGGATGGATAGATGGATGGATGGATGGTTGGATGGATGGATGGATGGAAAGATGGTAGATAGGTAGGTAGGTAG
>BLSH010192610.1:210217-243951 GCA_018402905.1 Glandirana rugosa | reverse complement strand
GTAGGTTGGTAGTTGGATGGATGGATGGATGGAAAGATGGATGGATGGATGGATGGATGGATGGATGGATGGATAGATGGATTTATGGATGGTTGGATGGATGGATAGATGGATGGATGGATGGATGGATGGATGGTTGGATGGTTGGATGGATGTTTGGATGGATGGATGTTTGGATGGATGGATAGATGGATGGATGGATAGATGGTTGGATGGATGTTTGGATAGATGGAGGGATGGATGGATGGATAGATGGATGGATGGATGTTTGGATGGATGGATAGATGGATGGATGGATGGATGGTTGGATGGATGTTTGGATGGATGGATGGTTGGATGGATGGATAGATGGATGGATGGATAGATGGTTGGATGGATGTTTGGACAGATAGATGGATTTATGGATGGTTGGATGGATGGATAGATGGATGGATGGTTGGATGGATGGATGGATGGATGGATGTTTGGATGGATGGATGGATGGATGGATGTTTGGATGGATGTTTGGACAGATAGATGCATAGAAGAGAATGTATAAAAAGTTCCCTCATGCCCCCTCCCATCTCTATGTTGGGGACCTCTCTCTGCAATGCACACTCGTTAGTTCATTATAAATGCCCCCCCCCCCCAGCACACTGCATCACACCGCACCCTGACGCAGGATAACGCATCACCAGGCATTGTAGTGCACCATGCCAGAATAGAGGGTCAGCTCTGGTTTTTGCTGCATCAGCAGCCCATTCATAACAAATGCACTGCCTTAACCCAGCCTAACGCACAGCAAAACGCGTGGGGGAACCACCGTAGAGCACCCCAAAGTAGTGCGGGGGCCCTCCGTGTACTCCAGTATTCCTCTAATCTCCAGCCCAGATAACGAGGAGAATTTGCCACAAGTTCTAGTTGACGCTTTTGCAATTTGTAGCAAATTTGCGTGGCAAGTCTCTAGCAAGACCAAAGTTGCAGTGGTGAGTCTACAGCAAGAGCTCTGCAAGTCTACAGGATGAAAATTCAGCCACAGTGACCCCCAGTGGTGGGATGACTGATGCACAACATCACTGACAGAACTTGCAGCTGACTTGCAGAATGTTTGCAAAGAAAGCTGATCTGAAGCAGTGTTGCCAACCTCCCGCAGCATTTTTTACTGGAAAAACATGGCAAATTTACTGGCGGAGCACATTTTTTACTGGCAACCTGAAAAATAACTGAACTCCTATTAAAAACTAAGACAATTGATATTTAAACACAACATGGAAACACTGACAATACCCATATCAAGTAGTTTGCCCGGTTTACACTTAAAAAGTCAGCACAGCATGACAAATTATCAGACCCTGATATTTATAGACAGTTGTAAAAATCACTGATTTTTACAAACTGTCAGTAAATTTATTGGCGGTTGGCAACACTGATCTGAAGTCATGCAATGCAAATTTACTGCAATTGTGCAACAAACTTGTGAAGCCTGGAAAGTCTAGCAATAGCTTAGCAAGTCATTTTCAAACTTGTAGCTCAATTGCTTGCTATCTGGGAAGCCAGTTGGGATCTCTGACAATACACCATGTGAGATATTCTGCACACATGTCCGGCTGGTCCTATCTGTATCTGTCACTGCTGGGGACATGTCACGTATATGGTGTCCCCGAAACAAAGAAGGAGATTATCTGAGCCTGTGAGTCACAAACATTACTCATTGTTAGACCGATGCAGCGAGCACTTCATCAATGTATAATCCCATTCCCCCTTCACAAGGAGCCCTTGTCCTTTCCTATATACAGGCATCTGAAGGGGACCTGATGACATCTCTGGGGTGCCATCAAGTCGAAGGTCACCTATAGTCTTCTATCTGCATATAGGGTCTTCTATCCACATACAGGGTCTTCTATCCGCATACAGGGTCTTCTATATACATACAGAGTCTTCTATCTACATACATGGTCTTCTATCTACATACAGGGTCTTCTATCTACATACATGGTCTTCTATCTACATACAGGGTCTTCTATATACATACAGAGTCTTCTATCCACATACAGGGTCTTCTATCTGCATATAGGGTCTTCTATCCGCATACAGGGTCTTCTATCTACATACAGGGTCTTCTATCCACATACAGGGTATTCTATCCACATACAGGGTCTTCTATCTGTATACATGGTCTTCTATCCACATACAAGGTCTTCTATCCACATACAGGGTCTTCTATCCACATACAGGGTCTTCTATCCGCATACAGGGTCTTCTATCCACATACAAGGTCTTCTATCCACATACAGGGTCTTCTATCCACATACAGGGTCTTCTATCCACATACAAGGTCTTCTATCCACATACAGGGTCTTCTATCCACATACAGGGTCTTCTATCTGTATACATGGTCTTCTATCCACATACAAGGTCTTCTATCCACATACAAGGTCTTCTATCCACATACAGGGTCTTCTATCCACATACAGGGTCTTCTATCTGTATACATGGTCTTCTATCTACATACAGGGTCTTCTATCCATATACAGGTCTTCTATCTACATACAGGGTCTTCTATCCACATACAGGGTCTTCTATCTGTATACATGGTCTTCTATCTACATACAGGGTCTTCTATCCATATACAGGTCTTCTATCTACATACAGGGTCTTCTATCCACATACAGGGTCTTCTATCCACATACAGGGTCTTCTATCCGCATACAGGGTCTTCTATCCACATACAGGGTCTTCTATCTACATACAGGGTCTTCTATCTACATACAGGGTCTTCTATTTACATACAGGGTCTTCCATCTACATACAGGGTCTTCTATCCGCATACAGGGTCTTCTATCCACATACAGGGTCTTCTATCCACATACAGGGTCTTCTATCTACATACAGGGTCTTCTATCCGCATACAGGGTCTTCTATCTACATACGGGGTCTTCTATCCGTATACAGGGTCTTCTATCTACATACAGGGTCTTCTATCCGCATACAGGGTCTTCTATCTACATACAGGGTCTTCTATCCGTATACAGGGTCTTCTATCTACATACAGGGTCTTCTATCTGTATACATGGTCTTCTATCTACATACAGGGTCTTCTATCTGTATACAGGGTCTTCTATCTACATACAGGGTCTTCTATCCGCATACAGGGTATTCTATCTACATACAGGGTCTTCTATCCACATACAGGGTCTTCTATCTACATACAGGGTCTTCTATCCACATACAGGGTCTTCTATCTACATACAGGGTCTTCTATCCAATTACAGGGTCTTCTATCTATATACAGGGTCTTCTATCCGCACACAGGTCTTCTATCTACATACAGGGTCTTCTATCCGCATACAGGGTCTTCTATCCGCATACAGGGTCTTCTATCCATATACAGGTCTTCTATCTACATACAGGGTCTTCTATCCACATACAGGGTCTTCTATCCACATACAGGGTCTTCTATCTGCATACAGGGTCTTCTATCTACATACAGGGTCTTCTATCAGTATACAGGGTCTTCTATCAGTATACAGGGTCTTCTATCCACATACAAGGTCTTCTATCCACATACAGGATCTTCTATCCGCATACAGGGTCTTCTATCCATATACAGGTCTTCTATCTACATACATGGTTTTCTATCCGCATACAGGGTCTTCTATCTGCATACAGGGTCTTCTATCCATATACAAGTCTTCTATCTGCATACAGGGTCTTCTATCCATATACAGGTCTTCTATCTACATACATGGTTTTCTATCTGCATACAGGGTCTTCTATCTGCATACAGGGTCTTCTATCCATATACAAGTCTTCTATCTGCATACAGGGTCTTCTATCCGCATACAGGGTCTTCTATCCACGTACAGGGTCTTCTATCCATATACAAGTCTTCTATCTGCATACAGGGTCTTCTATCCGCATACAGGGTCTTCAATCCACATACAGGGTCTTCTATCTGCATACAGGGTCTTCTTTCCGCATACAGGGTCTTCTATCTGCATACAGTGTCTTTTATTCACATACAGGGTCTTCTATCCGCATACAGGGTCTCTTTAGGAAAGTCGTAGTGGGCTCTTCACCATGCGGGGGGACTTCGATCTAAAGCTGGCCATACATGGATTGAATTTCCCTGCTGAACCGGCCGAATTTCAATCCATGTATGGGCAGGTTGGTTGTACAGGAGTCAGTCTACTGATCAGTTGCTGATAGACTTCTGTACAATCGCCCTGACAGATTTTTGCCGCTCGATCAGCACTGCTATAGCTCCTAGTCAGTGTATTTTGACAGCGGGGAAGCCTCCCTGCTGTCAGAGTAAAAAGTTCAGCAGGGAGGATCCCCCCATCCACATTGACTGTGGGAATAGGGGAATCGGGTCATTTTTCTTGCTTGCAGCCTGCTGGTATATGGGCTGCTTAAGAGGACTCTGATGTAAAAGGGGACTCTGATGTAAGGGGGCTCTGATAAGGATGTAAGGCGGACTGTGAAGGAGACCCTGATATAAGGGGAACTCTGATTGAGACCCTGATGTACGGGGTACTCTGATGGGGACTCTGATGGGGACCTAATGTAAAGGGTACTCTGATGTAATGGGGCTCTGATAAGGACTGTGATGTAAGGGGGACTCTGATGGAGACACTGAATCAAGAGAGACTCTGATGGAAACCTAATGTAAGTGAGACTCTGATGGCAACTCTGATGTAAAGGGGACTTCGATGTAAGGGGACTCCGATAAGGACTCTGATAAGGACACTGGTGTAAAGGGGACTCTAATGGGGACCCTGATCTAAGGGGGACTGTGATGCAAGGGGGACTCTGATGGGGCCTAATGTAAGGGGGACTCTGGTGGGGAATCTGATGTAAGGGGGACTCTGATGTAATGGAGCCCTGATAAGGACTGTGATGTAAGGGGGATTCTGATGGAGACACTGATGTAAGGGAGGCTCTAATGGGGACCCTAATCTAAGGGGGACTGTGATGCAAGGGGGACTTTGATGTAAGGGGGACTCTGATGTAAGGGGGCTCTGATGTAAGTGGGCTCTGAAAAGGACTCTGATGTAAGGGGGACTCTGATGGGGCCCTAATGTAAGGGGGACTCTGGTGGGCACCTAATGTAAGAGGGACTCTGGTGGGGACCTAATGTAAGGGGGACTCTGATGGGAACTCTGATGTAAAGGGGACTTTGGTGTAAGAGGGCTCTGATAAGGACTCTGATGTAAAGGGGACTCTAATGGGGTCCCTAATCTAAGGGGGACTCTGATGGAGACTCTGATGTAAGGGGGCTCTGACAAGGACTCTGATGGGGACTCTGATGGGGACATAATGTAAGGGGGATTCTGGTGCAGACCCTGATGTAAGGGGGCTCTGATAAGGACTCTGATGGGGACTCTGATGGGGACATAATGTAAGGAGGATTCTGGTGAAGACCCTGATGTAAGGGGGACTCTTTGCTTTGTGTTACTGAAGTTTCATCTCTGTTGGTATAAATTATTTCATGCTGATTACAAAACGACTCAGAGTAAAACTTTTTCATTCATTTATAAATCTGATTTTGTTTTGGCGGGGAATATTTGTGGAACGCCCAATGTGACTGACAATCAGAAACCATCGGACTCCCCTATTTCTAAAAAACAAAATTTAAAAAAATAAGTGAATCTGTGAGTCCTGCGATTGGTCGCTCCTCCTGCTCCTCGCACCTCTCCCTTCCTCTGATCACTCCATCAATAAAACATCATCAATGACCAGAGAGATCCGAGAGGGAATGTCACATCGCCTGGGTCCAGGTGGAAATCCCAATCTATAGAACATTTTATATCTCACACATCTGATTAACCCCTTCCAGGCCCTGAACCCCGAGCCTCCATGGATCCAGTGTGGGCTCAACAATGGCCTGCTTGTCATGGAGGCCCGGGCTCGGTCCACCGGGACAATCTGAGTGCTCTGTGGGCTATTTGTCCTTTGTTCCCCCCGGGGGGTGGTATCACTTGGTACTGTTAGTGTGTGCACCAGGAATGACACACACAGCATCGCCGCATTCATCCCAGAGGAGATGACAAGCCTTCCTGCCTGAGCTTTGGTAAGTGTCTAGGATAAAAGAAACTATTTTGGGGAGATTCCATTTCTTTAATCCTTTTTTTTTATGACAAGCCAGTGATATAAATGTGTATAATGCCGCAGGAGGGGGGGATGGTGTTGGAGAGCAAAAATAGAGATCAATTATTATCTGAGCAGATTTGAACATCTGTGGGGATAGTAAATCATGTATTATAATTATTATTATTATCATCATAACCATCATCATCATCATTGTTATCATCGTTGGTGTACAAAAATGTAAGTTTGCTCCAAAAGCAGTTTCCTGAGACACAGAATTGTATGTAATGTGTATGGACTTGGCCCATTGACAATCTCCAGGTATTATGAAAAACTTTTTAAACACAATCTAAAATGCATATATATGACGCTTCTTCAAAAAGTTTCCGCACTTTTTAAAACGCTATTATACTGTATACATAGTAGTGCGTTTTTAAAGACCCCTCTTGTGTGTGTGTGTGCGTATATATATATATATATAATTAATATCTATATTTTTCCCCATATATATTTGTATTTTTTTAAAACATTTTATTAGTTTGTATTAGTGTTTTATTTTTTTTTCTATGTTGTTGCCAAAGGCTATTATTTCACATGTACCATGGAAAACAAGATCACAGTTTTGTAAAAAATGTAGGATTTTTTCTTCTACATTTTGGCTTCATCCTGCCACTGTGGGGTAATCAGATATTTAAAATCAATGTGCAATATATATACTGTATATATATATATATATATATATATATATATATTTTTACCTTTTATCACTTAGTTTTTATTAGTGTTTTTTTTTTAGTGCAGGGATGTTGTTACTGAAAGCAGTTCTTTTGCCTATCCCATGTAAAGCAAAATCATGGTTTGTAAGATTTGCTATTACACAAATTTTAGAATTTGCTTTTACATTTTGGAATCATCCTGCCATTGTTGAGTAATCAGAAATAGAAACTCAATTTGCAATATATATAATGTATATACATTTCTTTTAAGCTTATTTGTTTTAGTGGTTTTAATGTGTGTATATATACAGTATATATATAGATATATATACATCTATATATCTATATATAGATATATATATATATCTAGATCTATAAATATAAAATATATAATTTTTTTAACCTTTTATTACTTCATTTTTATTACTGTCCTATTTTAGTAATAGGATGTTGTTGCTGAAAGCAGCTCTTTCACCTGTCACATGTAAAGCAAGATCACGGGTTGTAGAATTTGCTTTTACATTTTGGCATCATCCTGCCATTGTTGAGTAATCGGAAAAAGAAAATTAATTTGCAATATATATACTGTATAGTCATTTTTTTAAGCTTATTTATTTTTGTGGTTTTAATGTGTGTATATATACAGTATATGTATAGATCTATCTATCTATCTCTATCTATCTCTCTCTCTCTCTCTCTCTCTCTCTCTATATATGAAATATATATTTTTTTTTAACCGTTTATTACTTAGTTTTTATTACTGTCCTATTTTAGTAAAAGGATGTTACTAACGGGTTATAGGATTTGCTGTAACATGAGTTGTAGAATTTGCTTTTACATTTTGGCTTCATCCTGCCGTTGTTGAATAGTAAGAAGTGGAAAATCAATGTGCATTCTGCTTAAATGTGCAGCTCTGTATGGAT
The DNA here is from genome assembly GCA_018402905.1 of Glandirana rugosa. Taxonomy (NCBI): domain Eukaryota; kingdom Metazoa; phylum Chordata; class Amphibia; order Anura; family Ranidae; genus Glandirana; species Glandirana rugosa. The sequence continues at coordinate 236,243 of BLSH010192610.1, read as the reverse complement.
GCAGGTGGAGGCTCTGGACACTGCTGATAATGTCACATATTGTATTTAATATCAGTGTTTAAGGTTATTTCTGATAGAACAGTCTGGACAGAAATCACATCCTTTATCTGAATTGTGAACTGTCATTTGTCCATGTGCTGTTTTGGTTGTGATAGACGACCTTTTAAGTTTAGAACCTTGCCTGACTTTGTTACTAATAAATGTTCCATAATTCATTTTTTAAGGACTTGAAGGTTCGTATGGTAAAAGTAGGAAAAATAAGTAACCATTCAGAGTTTACTCTTACTGAACTCTGCTTTTGATTAGTGATTCACTCCTTGCAATGTTTTAATGAATAAGCTCATGACAGATCACCTTTAATTTTATTTGTGTGAAATCTGCTAAGGGTCTAGGTCACATGTGCACCCAACACCTTTGTAGCATTCAGGTTGCATTAAAGCATACTGCCCAGTGCTCTGCAGTGGAGGAACAATGCTGAAGTAGAACACCAGCCATAAGTGGGGTTTTTTCAGTGCTGCATAGAGCGGGAATGGATTAGAGAATTTGTCCGATTTTTATTGCCATCAGTGTCCCCACAGGACAGATTTCTTCTCACTTCCTGTCCCAGTGACACCCAGGGAGTTGCTAGGAGTGCTTCCTGATTCTGCCCTCTGGTGGGCATTCTTCACACAGTCCTATAGAGCATGCAACAGAGAATCAGGGACACAGTCCAGTGGATTCTTATAAATAATATGTTGGTTAAGTTATGTTTTTCTTTTAGGCTCTGCTCACACTTATGTGCACATTAAATAGACATACACCCAATATGAATTCAATTTAGTTTGCTAAAGCACTGTGTATCAAAAATAGTTATTTTTCAAAATCAAAGACCAGGACTTTTCTGACATTTTTTTTACAAATCAGTATATTTTTGCTAGAAAATTATTTAGAACCCCAAACATCAAGCTCTGAGGAAGGGGGTGCGCCCCAAAATGCGCCAGCTTTCGTCCTGCCTTGTGCCTTTTTTTTATCATGTCCTGTTTCTTGTGTCCTTTGTGAGTACCCCTTTTTTATATTTTTTTGGAATAAATTATTATTTTTGGTAATGCACTAGGTGTGTGCGCCTTCCTTTTCTTTTCTTTCTTCTTCTTTCCATATTTTCTAGCAGAGGCCCTGGAGAATAAAATGGTGGGTGTTGCATACGTTTATGTCAGACTGTATTTTCTCAGTGGTGTTTCAAATGCAATTTTTTGTGAAAAAATACACTTGAATTCATTTTAAAACATACAAACACAATATAATACCCAATGTTTTTGGTAAAATATAAAGTATGGTGTTGTAAATAGATACCTAACATGTCTCACTTTAAAATTGTGCACGCTTGTAGAATGGCGCCAAACTACGGTATTTAAAAAATCTCCATAGGCCACGATTTATAAGCCTTTACAGGTTACCATTTTAGAGTTACACAGGAGGTCTGGTGCTAGACTTAGTGCTCTTGCTCTAATGTTCGTGGCAATACCTCACATGTGTGGTGGAATTGTCATTTACATATGCATGCGGGCAGCGCCGCCAATAGGGAGGTACCACCAGGCCTCCTGTAGTGGGCCCAGGCACACAAGGGGGCTTGCACACCAGGGACAGTCCCTTGAAATCAGGGACAATTGGGAGCTATGGGGGTGGTTGTTTGCCGCCCCCCCCCCAAAAAAAAACACAAGCCGCCACTGGATTCTGTAGGCACCGGCAGAAGGTGACCACTCCCGTCACCTGTAAAAGCAATCTAGTGGCTAATTAGCCACTGGCTTTTACCAAAAAAGACAATCAGCTCCTAAAAAGAAAAAAGAACATGCCTGTAGCTGCAGGCATCATCCCAGTATCTAATGGAAAAGTTCTGAAAGTCGCACATCTCTGCAAACCCTCGTAAGAGGTGAATGACAACCTCAGCCCTGAGGTGTGGGGACAACCTCAACCTCAGTTGTGCGGGCGTGGCCTGGTTGAAGCCTGGGCGTGGGGGCGTGGCCTGGTTGGAGCTGAGGTTGTAGGAAGACCTGGGGTAGCCTTGAGCTGCACCTGCAATTTTAGTTTGGATCATCCCGGTACACCAATTGAAACCCGCAACGTATTTGTAGGTTAGGCGGTCTTCAAGTGTTTTTTAATGGCACCATCGCGTGTCTGCTAAAGAGCGGCTCATTTCTCTGCATTGTGGCAAAGAACGTGATTTTGAGCTGGTCTCTGATGCATGAGGGCCGGTTCACATCTGAAGCGACCCGACTTGCAGGGCGACTCGAGTCTCCCCGCTCGAGGCGACTTCAGTGCGGCTTGCAGACGACTTCTATTATAGAAGTCAATGCAAGGCATGCTGGGGTCGCCCCGAAAGTAGCACAGGAACCTTTTTTCTAAGTCGGAGCGCCTTGAGTCGCTCATATTAGAACGGTTCCATTGTACTGCATTGAGGCGACTTGTCAGGTGACGCGAGTCGCCTGACAAGTCGCCTAGGTGTTAACCGGCCCTAAAGGTATGAACCTAGCCCTAGCGCACGTGCGCAAACTCACGTTTGTACCTGAATTATTCTTGGCTAACATAGTGTAATGCAATGACACACACAGAGGACTCACATCTGTGCGGTGTGCTAAAGGGCAGAGTATATATATATCTGCAGTGGGGTATCTAAGAATAAATGGTGACGCACCCGGACACGCGCGTTATGCGTGAATCCAGTCTACCGGTCCTTTAATTGGATGGTTACAGATTGCAGCCCATGATATGTTGGTGGTATTTATGAATCCTGGGCGCTCTGTTCTCATCCAGGCGGCTGTTGACAAGAGAAGTGCAATAACAGATTATCAGAGCCAAAATCCTGGCATCTCCGCTGACACACTCCGCGTTCCAAGCTCATTAATTTCCCTCTAATGCCAGCTTCAAAATGTCTCTGAATTACACGGCAACTCCATGGCCGCTTCTCAGGTCCAATGCTCCAGTCTACAGTCATTCCTATGTCCCTAAAGAGGTTGCTAGTGGTGACCGGTCCGAAAATGCTTTTTGCCTGGCTTTACTGCCTTTGGAGTCCTAGGACTAAGATCAGCTAGGACAGTGATGGCGAACCTTGGCACCCCAGACGTTTTGGAACTACATTTCCCGTGATGCTCATGCACTCTGCAGTGTAGTTGAGCATCATGGGAAATGTAGTTCCAAAAAAAAAACATCTGGGGATCCAAGGTTTGCCATCACTGTGCGTTTGGGTGCCCATGCCATTTTGCGTGGTTGCGCATTGTGCGCATTCATTTCAATCATTGTGCATGAAACGCGTATAAAAGATGCAGGCACAATTTTTTACGTGCATTTTAGAGGGCGCGAATGCACATGTGTGGACGTCTGCATAAGGCAGCGTGTTCTCGCACCGCACCTGGCGTGAGTAAGCCCTAAATCCACCCAAAATGAGACATGCTCAACCCACTGGATTAGGGTTGCCACCATGGGCGTCCGCAGGTAGGGGCAAGGGGGGGCAATTGCCCCCCCTGGAATCAGGGATCAGATCAGGGGTTCCCCACTAGGTCCTTATCCTCTTGAGCCATGTATGCAGTTTCTGACAGTCTCTTGAGCCATGTATGTAGTCTCTGACCGTTTCCTGTACCATGTCCGCAGTCTCTGACTGTCTCCTGTGCTATGTCTGCAGTCTCTGACTGTCTCCTGTGCTATGTATGCAGTCTCTGACTGTCTCCTGTTCCATGTCCGCAGTTTCTGACCGTATCCTGTACTATGTTTGCAGTCTCTGACCACCTCCTGTACTATGTCCACAGTCTCTGACCGTCTCCTGTACCATGTATGCAGTTTCTGACCGTCTCCTGTATCATGTCTGCAGTCTCTGACTGTCTCCTGTATCACGTCTGCAGTCTCTGACCATCTCCTGGATCATGTCTGCAGTCTCTGACTATCTCCTGTATCACGTCTGCAGTCTCTGACCATCTCCTGGATCATGTCTGCAGTCTCTGACCATCTCCTGGATCATGTCTGCAGTCTCTGACCATCTCCTGTACTACGTCTGCAGTCTCTGACCGTGATAATGTAATTATGACATTGTCAAAAAGGGGCAGAGCATGGATGACCTTGAAATTATGCCCCCCCCCCCGGAAAAAGTTCTGCGGACGCCCATGGTTGCCACTTGTCCAGGATTCACCCGGACAGTCCGGGTTTTGGATCATGTGTCCGGGTTTCAGTCCACCTGAAACCCGGACACATTATTCAGACCAGGCTGTGGCTCCCCAAGTAACCGAGATAGTCACACACAAATCTGTTGAAGTCCGGGAGCCGTGAGTGGCTGTCTGGGTGCAGGGTCCACATCACTGAAGGGTGGGGTGATGACGTCAGCAAGTGCAATTTATCTACACCCACTATTCACCATGGCGCAATATGAGCGTTGCATTACTACTCTTCTTGGGCACCCAAAGGTGTTATAATCCTATAATGTTTACTATGAAAAAATTAAGATTTGCCCTGTGCTATTAAAGTGTTGTTCAACTGTTGAACCCGTTCAGCAATACGTAGCTACTGCTTCCTGGTTTACATGTTTCGAGGGTGGACCCTCTTTATCAGGGCACTGATGAATGAACATTTTCCTGTATTCAGTGCATAGGGTGGGTCTCTCCTTATGTCACATGTGGTTATGGGTTTTGCCAAATACCTTTGTAAGAACAATATATACGTATAATAACAATCCAAAAGAAAAGAACGCCACTCACGGGTTTTGAAAGGTGTACGCACAGTGAAAGATTATATATACAACGTTTTGATGAGCCACAAGCCCGTCTTCCTCAGGACCTAGGCATAATACCAATATACGCTATTTTAGCAAAAAGTATTGGGACCCTTGCCTGTACACGCACATGAACTTTGATGGCATCCCAGTCTTAGTCCGTAGGGTTCAATATTGAGTTGGCCCACCCTTTGCAGCTATAACAGCTTCAGCTCTTCTAGGAAGGCTGTCCACAAGGTTTAGGAGTGTCTATGGGAATGTTTGACTATTCTTCCAGAAGCGCATCTGTGAGGTCAGTCACCGATGTTGGATGAGAATGCCTGGCTCGCTGTCTTTGCTCTAATTCATCCCAAAGGTGTTCTATCTGGTTGAGGTCAGGACTCTGTGCAGGCCAGTTAAGTTCCTCCACCCCAAACTTGCTCATCCATGTCTTTATGGACCTTGCTTTGTGCACAGTCATGTTGGAACAGGAAGGGGCCATCCCCAAACTGTTCCCACAAAGTTGGGAGCATGAAATTGTCCAAAATGTCTTGGTATGCTGACACCTTAAGAGTTCCCTTCACTGGAACTAAGGGGCCAACCCCACCCCACACCATAATCCCCCTCCACCAAATGATTTGGACCAGTGCACAAAGCAAGGTCCTTAAAGACATGTATGAGCAAGTTTACGGTGGAGGAACTTGACTGGCCTGCACCTCAACCCGACAGAACTCCTTTGGGATAAATTGGAGCAGATACTATGAGCCAGGCCTTCTCATCCAACATCAGTGCCTGACCTCACAAATGCGTTTCTAGAAGAATGGTCAAACATTCCCATAGACACTCCTAAACCTTGTGGACAGCCTTCCCAGAAGAGTTGAAGCTGTTATAGCTGCAAAGGGTGGGCCAACTCACTCAACTTGAACCCTACAGACTAAGACTGGGATGCTATTGAAGTTCATGTAAAGGCAGAAGTCCCAATACTTTTGGTTATATAGTGTATAATAATCATTCCGGCCCTGACAGTTTGTATCTATTTATTTGCTACTATAGGCAAAAAAAAAAATGTGTAACAACATAATGAGGTGCCTGTAATATAACGGGTGACCTCTCCCGAGTCTGGACTGGAGGTGACATCATAGTGTCACTAGGCCAACCAAAGACGCGGCTGACTTGATTTCGATGAAACTCAACAGCAGAAAGTGAAACCGACTCCACCTGTTCAACAACTCAAACAAAACAGAGGCCGTCAGACAGGAAGAAGTCTAGATTTCCCTATCGGGAGGTGGGTGTGAGATGATGGTGGTACAGGGCAAGGTGACATTCTGGGCATGTTCCTAAAGACTGGCAGCCCAAGAGTCTTAAAGGGAACGTATAACAGTTCTTATTCATTTTTTTTTTTTTTTTTTCAATTTTTTTACTTCATCAATTCATATATTGTTATCATTATTGTTATCATTATTATTAATATTTTTATTAATATAACAAAAAACAACAGCAGCAATAATAATAATAATAATAATAATAATAATAATGAATAAAATAAAATAAAGAATAAGAACTGTTAATAAGAATACTATTATTATTATTATTAATATTATAATTTTTATTATTACACATATAATTAGTACAGACTGTATTAGATGTATATTTATAAATAAAAGATTGCATACAAAGAAGAACAATACAAATAAATGAATAAAGGATAAAATATGCATTTGAAAATGATGATGAGTATTATTGTTGTATTACAACTACAACAACTAAATACAATAAAATTAAAATAGTACAATAAAAAAAGAAGTGCTTCATCTATACCATCTATTATCAATATTATTGTTATTAATATTGCACATATAATTAGTACAGCCTGTATAAGATGTTTGTTGTTTTAAAAAAAGATTGCATACAAATAAAAACAATAAAAAGTAAATAAGTGGTGTAGCAGATATCACTTTCGCCTAGCAGTAAAAGGGTCACTGGTTCGAATCCCCACCACAACACTACCTGCCTGGAGTTTGCATGTTCTCCCTGTGCCCGCGTGGGCTTCCTCCAGGCACTCCGGTTTCCTCCCACACTCCAAAGACATGCTGGTGGGTTAATTTGATTCTTTCTAAATTGGCCCTAATATGTATGAATGTGAGTTAGGGACCATAGATTGTAAGCTCCTTGAGGGCAGGGACTGATGTGAATGTACAATGTATATGTAAAGAGCAGCGTAAATTGACGGCATTATATAAGTACATGAAATAAATCAAAAAAATAAACATAACGTAAACTATAAAAAGTACATCTAAAAACAATAACAGTAGTAGTATTACAATAATAATAATAATTTTTAAATGTATTTTTAATTATTTATTTTATTTCTTTGTTTTATTATTGTATTAATTTGTATGCACTCTTTTATTTATAAATAAACCTCTAATACAGGCTGTACTAATTATAGGTGTAATATTAATAATAACATTTATAATAATCATAGATAGTATAACAGTTTGTACTCTTTTTTTTTTTTCTTTAACTTTTTGTACTTTTTCTATACTATTTTATTGTATTCCTTTTTTTATATTTATATATATATATATAAAATAAATAATAAAAAAATACATTTTAAAATAATTAGTATTATTATTGCTGTACTACTACTACTACCAATATTTTTATTATTATCATTTTTACATTTTTGATTTCATTTTTATTGTTTTTATTTGAAAGCAATATTTTTTTTTTTAATAAACAAATATCTAATAGAAGCTGTACCAGTCAAAGCTTGCCAGGCCTGCTGGTCGGATGTTTATGTAGGAGTGTGTCCCCTTATGATGTCACTCTGCAGTCTTCATAACCCTAGAGAAGGGGTAGGCAACCTCGGCCCTCCAGCTGTGGTGAAACTACAAGTCCCATGAGACATTGCAAGACCCTGACAATCACAGGCATGACTCCTAGAGGCAGAGGCATGGTGGGATTTGTAGTTTAATTACAGCTGGAGTGCGGAGGTTGCCTACCCGATATGAAAAAAAATAAACCACACCTCCAGAATAATTTATTGCCTGTACCACCCCTGTTTTAAAGTGAGTCTATAGCCAACAACCCTTTTCTAGTGCTTCTCACAGTATACATTAGGGCAGATAGAGCTCACCTCATTTTCTGACTGGAGGACTTCCAGAGTCATCTAGCCCTTTCCTCCTGACCATCCCTGGCCTGTTCCCTTTCATTCATTGGATTTCCATTCTACCTAGGGAGGTCTGCATGCAAATTCATTCTGCTTAGGAACGCCCACTCCTCCAGGCTGACACCCACCCATCTAGGCATTGTGATATTTGCATTACTCCTCCTAAGAGAAAGTCCACCGCTTGTATCAGGGCTGAGGGCTCTGTAGAGGAGGCAGGGTGCTGTGATGTTTTCAGGAAGGTATGTACCAAGGGCGTAGCAATGGGGGTCTCAGGGGTCACAATTGCGACCCATCCCATCCTCCAGGGGGCCCGTGCTGCCTTACATTTTTACCAATTAATTATTCATGTGCACAAGGAATTTTTTTTAGAAATATATTTTCTGATTGATGTGTATGGGGTAAGTGCCCTTTTCCAAAGTATTTAGAATTTCCCTCTCAATCTGTAAATAAAGCTCTAAAATAACTCTTTAGACCCCTTGGAATATCTTTGCATGCGGTGGAAGCAGCAGGTAGTGGGGGGGTTGAGGGCCCAGGTCAACTTTTGCATCGGGGCCCACAAGCCTCTGGTGTGTATGTACAGCACCCTGCCGGCCCCTGCCACCAGCCACGATCTGTTTGCATTGCATAGAGAAGCACACAGCTCCAGTAATGATGTCACTGGGTTTAAATAAGCGTCAGTTTTAAGGACTTCTATAAACCTGCAGCCAGAGGCGTAACTAGAACCTCCAGGGCCCCAGTGCAAGAAATTATGAAGGGCCCCCCTGACCCCTGGCCAGGGCCCTTTATGACTAAGCGGGTATAACTCCCGTGAAACGCGTCAATCATTTATGCCTTCTTGATGTACTTCCCATGGACTGTTATATGAGTGACTTGTATGTCGTTTTATTCAAATAAATACTATTTTCTTGGAAGTTCCTGTGGTGCTGTCTAAGCCTTCATTTTTGGACCCTTTCCTCTTCCCACTGATCCTGGGGCCCTTTACTCCGGCCGCGGGTCCCTTTATTACGGTCCCACCGAATAAACAAATAGTTGTGTACCGAGTCTCCCATTCATTCAGAAATGGAAGTATAGTAAAAACAGTTTACTATGCTTCAGTTATGAATGAACCAATTGGTGTCAATCACTGTCTCTGTCCATTCAGAAAAGGAAGGAGCAGGTAAATGACAATCATCTTTTACAGCAGCTGGCAGGAGAGAGGAGGGGGGAAGACAGCAGCTCTGTGGGGGGGACCAGGGAAGCACACAGGGACCCTGGGAACAGCAGAGGACAAGTAAACTGGATAGGAGGGGCGGCAGGGGCAGCATATAGAGGAAACAATCTCTGCCATTAGGAGGAAAACGGAGATTGGTTCCTCTAAATGCCGCCCCCACTATCCCTCCTATCCAGGTGTACATGGGAGGCACATGGGCCCCCTAGAGCATGGGGCCCGGTTGCAATTGCAACCCCTGTAGTTACACCCCTGCCTGCAGTTTAGTTGCTGTAGTGGAGGAGCAGCAGACTAAGCCGAAGTAGAATGATTGTGATGTATGACAGCGTGTGAAATGCCTTGTGACATTTTGTAGCAATGATTGGAGTCCAATATGACAGTTCCAGAATGTCATTGGCACCACACACAGTTTTTATTTCAGATACTTAGACCAATCAGACCCTCTGTGCTATAGAATAAGGAAAAGGAAAATGCTGAGTATTGGCAGCAGAAGTCAGAGGAGCAGCAGAAGCTGAATAGTCTGAATTCCCGGGCAAGTCATTTCTAGATCTGACATGATAACATCTTCTGATGAGCTCCAGACATGACTTGAAAATCTTAAATATAGTTTATGTCGGCCTCTTCACCTGCACATTATCTGGGTGAGTCACCGAGCTGAGTGGGTACTTCTAGCGTAGTATGGGGACGGACTGTGCAAGGTGGGGGCAGCTCGGGGCTGTAATAACTTCCATTATTAATGTGTAACTGAAATTAAATGTAGCACCCGGGTCCTAAACAGGGCTGCTAGCAAATTTAGTTGTGCTAGGTGGAAACTAGTCTGGCTAATTGGTAATTAGGATCTACTGGCTTGTGTCCTAAGCCTGAGTCTGGTGTGTAATCTCTCCCTTCTGTCAATAGGTGGCACTGCTGCTTTTGACATTAGGATGACGCATCACAGTGAATGTGGGCTAAGAGTAAATATGTTGTCTCAGCCTATCAGCAGGAGTTTCTTTCGGCCGCTGAGCATGCTGGGATAGTCTATTTCTTTGGAAGGAGTCAGGTGATCGGGTTCTTTTCCACCAGGGTGGCTGCTTGGGTTGATGTGTGTTGTATAACTCCTGGCTGCTAGGCCTGAAGCCTGAGGCCTATCCAGGAGCTCCTGGCTGCTAGGTCTGTCTGAGGCCTATTCAGGAAGTAGCAGCAGCAGAGGGGTTAGGCCTGAAACCTGAGGCATAACCACGTGTGCAGAGGCTCAGCCCAAAAGGAGCCTGATCGTTGTGGGAGGTAAAGGAGAAGCAGTTGCCACAAAGGGACGACCACTCCTGTTACCAGAGGCAGGTGTAGAAGGGTTGGAGTTTTGAAGAAGTACCAGAGCAGCCTCTTCACTAGCCGGGGACGGTGGAGAAGTGGGAAAGATTCAGTAGACACATCCAGGAACCCAGTTGGTGGCGTGGGTGCACCTTGAAGATCAGTACAGCGGGTAGCTGCGAGTCAAGCCAGGAACCCAGCAGGTAGCACGGGTGAAGCTTAAGGGCTACAGCGGTTAGCTGTGAGTAGAGCTCAGGGGATCCAGCAAGTAGCTGGGAGTCCAAGAAGTCTAGCGAGAGACTGTGAGCTAAGCCTGAAGACTAAAGCGGTTGGCTGTGAGTGAAGCTTTAGAAGTCAAGGTTCTGTAGCTGGGGAAAGCTTGAAGATCTACAGTGAGATACTGTGAGAGAAGTTGTTGCTATAGGAGACAGTAGTTGCTACAATACAGATTGCTGCATTCAGCTTAAAGGCCCTTGTTCTGTATCGCTCTCTGCCTAGTTCTATTTTTGTCTGCGGAGTCTGCCAATTTTCCATTGCATTTGCCTAAGGGTGTCCTGTGCCCTAACCCTCTCTCCCCGTTCCTGTTAAGAGAAATAAAACTCTCTTTTTCATTTTTACAAAAAAGTGACTGGTGCCCATCATTCCATCTTACACTATATCCACTATGCCTAGTACCCTGCACCCAGAGCAAGAATGTCAGCTCTCCCAGACTCTGGAGGTCACCATCAGGCCTCTGAAGGACAGGGAGACCACTACATAAAGAAGACATCTCACCAGAAGTTACAAAGGCTTGTCCCCCCCGGGGAACAAGTGGTTATAGCATTTGTTCCCAGTAAAATATGTGCCTTGGATGCTGAGCATCGTGGTCGGATATCTCAGCCCCCCCACTTCTATCCGACCATACTGGAGAAAGGAGTTGCTTATACAATTATTTCTGACACAAGAAAGCTACTACATTTGTCCAAGAGAGGCTAGTGTAGTAGCTGTTAGTGGGTGTTGTTGTGGGCTTGTGTCTTTGTGAATGACGGCACTCTGCTTCAGCATGGTCAGATAGCTGCCCCCCCATTACTATCCGACCATGCTGGAGCCAGGAGATGCTTTTATAATTATTTCTGACTTAAAGCTGGCTACTATGATTTCCAAGAGAGACTATTGTAGTAGCTGTCGATAAGTAAAATATGTGCCTTGGATGCTGAGCATCATGGTCGGATATCTCACCCCCCCCCCACTGCTATCCGACCATACTGGAGCAAGGAGACTTTTATATAATTACTTCTGACTCAAGCCAGCTACTACAATTGGTAGCTGTCGATGAGTATTGTTGTGGGCTTGTGTCTTCTTGAATGACTGCACTCTGCTCCAGCGTGGTCAGATAGCTTGCCCAACTCTCCCCATTGCTATCTGATCACGCTGGAGCAAGGAGAGGAATATATACCATAATTATATCTGACACAAGCCAGCTGGCTACATTTGTCTGAGAGGTGCTAATGTAGTAGCTATCCATGGGTGTTGTGGGCTTGTGTCTTTGTGAATAACGGTGCTATGCACCGGCATTGTCAGATATTTAACCCTTCCTCCATTACTATCCAACCACGCTGGAGCAACGAGATGCTAATATAACTACTTCTGACTCAAGCCAGGTATTACATTTGTCCAAGAGAGACTATTGTAGCAGCTGCCGATGGGTGCTGTTGTGGGCTTGTGTCTTTGTGAATGATGGCACTCTGCTCCAGCATGGTCAGATAGCTCGCCCCCCGCCCCCTCCATTACTATCTGATCACACTGGAGCAAGGGGATGCTTATATAATTACATCCGACTTAAATCGATTAATACATTTGGCCAAGAGAGACTATTGCAGCAGCTGCTGGTGGGTATTGTTGTGGGCTTGTGTCTTTGTGAATGATGGCACTCTGCTTCAGCATGATCAGATAGCTTGCCCCCTTTTTCCCCACCACTTGCCGACTATGCAGGAGCAAGGAGAGGAATATATAAAGCAAGGGTAGGAATATATAATTATCTCTGACTTCTGACACAGTCTGCTACAACATTTGTCTGAGAGAGGCTAATGTAGTAGCTGTTGGTGGGTGTTGTTGTGGGCTTGTATCTTTTTATGAATGACAGCACTCTGCTCCAGCATGGTTAAATAGCTTGTCGACCTCCCCCATTTCTATCCGACCATGCTGCAGCAAGGAGAGGAATATATAATTACTTCTGACACAGGCTAGCTATTACATTTGTCTGAGGGAGGCTAATGTAGTAGCTGTTGGCGGTTGTTGTTGTGGGCTTGTATCTTTGTGAATGACAGCACTCTGCTCCAGCATGGTCAGATAGCTTGCCAACCTCCCCACATTGCTATCCGACCATGCTGGAGCAAGGAGAGGAATATTTTATTACTCCTGACACAAGCCAGCTATTACATTTGTCCGAGAGAGGCTAATGTAGTAGCTATCAGTGGGTGTTGTTGTGGGCTTGTGTCTTTGTGAATGACAGACACTCTGCTCCAGCGTGGTCAGATATCTCACCCCCATTACTATCTGACCACGCTGGAGAAAGGTGATGCTTATATAACTACTTCTGACTCAAGCCAGCTACTGTGATTGTCCAAGAGAGACTATTGTAGCAGCTTCTGGTGGGAGTTGTTGTGGGCTTGTGTCTTTGTGAATGATGGCACTCTGCTTCAGCATGGTCAGATGGCTTGCCCCCCCACCCCCTTTCCCCACCACTTGCCGACCATGCAGCAAGAAGAGGAATATATAATTACCTCTGACGTCTGACACAGCCTGCTACTACATTTGTCTGAGAGAGGCTAATGTAGTAGCTGTCACGGTGTGTTGTTGTGTGCTTCTGTCTTTGTGAATGACGGCACTCTGATCCAGAGTGGTCAGATATCTCACCCCCCCTCCATTACTGACCACGCTGGAGCAAGGAGATGCTTATAAAACTACTTCTGACTCAAGCCGGCTATTATAATTGTCCAAGAGAGACTATTGTAGCAGCTGTCAGTGGGTGTTGTTGTGGGCTTGTGTCTTTGTGAATGATGACACTCTGCTCCAACATGGCCAGATAGCTTGCCCATCTCCCCCCATTGCTATCTGACCACACTGGAGCAAGGAGATTCATTTATAATTAGTTGACACAAGCCAGCTACTACATTTGTCTGAGAGAGACTATTTTAGTAGCTGCTGATGCATGGTGTTGTTGACACCAATGATGGGGCACTATTCCTTTAACTGACACCAATGATGGGACACTATTCCTTCCACTGACGCCAATGATGGGCACTATTCCTTCCACTGACACCAATGATGGGCACTATTCCTTCCACTGACGCCAATGATGGGCACTATTCCTTCCACTGAAACCAATGATGGGCACTATTCATTCCACTGACACCAATGATGGGGCACTATTCCTCCCACTGATACCAATGATGGGGCACTATTCCTCCCACTGACACCAATGATGGGGCACCATTCTTCCCACTGACACCAATGATGGGGCATTATTCCTTTCACTGACACCAATGACGGGGCACTATTCCTCCCACTGATACCAATGATGGGGCACCATTCCTCCCACTGACACCAATGATGGGACACTATTCCTCCCACTGACACCAATGATGGGGCACTATTCTTTCCACTGACACCAATGATGGGACACTATTCTTTCCACTGACACCAATGATGGGACACTATTCATTCCACTGACACCAATGATGGGACACTATTCTTTCCACTGACACCAATGATAGGCACTTTTCCTTCCACTGACACCAATGACTGGGCCCTATTCCTCCCACTGATACCAATGACGGGACACTATTCCTCCCACTGATACCAATGACGGGGCTCTATTCCTCCCTCTGACACTAATGATGGGGCACTATTCCTCCCACTGACACCAATGATGGGACACTATTCTTTCCACTGATACCAATGACGTGGCACTATTCCTTCCACGGACACCAATGACAGGGCACTATTCCTCCCACTGACACTAATGATGGGGCACTATTCCTCCCACTGACACTAATGACGGGGCACTATTCCTTCCACTGACACCAATGACGGGGCACTATTCCTCCCACTGACACTAATGATGGGGCACTATTCCTCCCACTGACACTAATGATGGGGCACTATTCCTCCCACTGACACCAATGATGGGTCACTATTCCTCCCACTGACACCAATGATGGGGCACTATTCCTCCCACTGACACCAATGATGGGGCACTATTCCTCCCACTGACACCAATGACGGGGCACTATTTCTCCCAATGACACTAATGATGGGGCACTATTCCTCCCACTGACACCAATGATGGGGCACTATTCCTCCCACTGACACCAATGATGGGCACTATTACTCTTTCTATTGACCACAGGCACTACATAATTCTTTTTTTAACTTTTACTGACCACCAAGTCCCAGGTATTTTCTACTCCCACTTGCCACAGTCTTGCCCATTAATAATCCGAAGGACAATAAACTAGCTTTTGGCCCCTGACCTAAGATAACAATGTAATAAATATATCGTTACCCACCAGACAATTTCTTTTTCTTTTTTTCTTTTTGTGATGGGAAGGCTCATTTTCATCAATCCAGATAAGGAAACATTTTGCAATAACAGCTCCCCAGGACCTGAATGTCTGCCAGTCACATATGGCGGTGACACTGTATAAAACGAGGATTTTTAATTGCTTTTATGACACATCATGCCGTATCATATGTATGTCGTACTATAAATGTGTCTCCGAGTGAAGGGGGAGGTCAGGTCCTAGAAGGCTTCTTTTTTTTTAATTTCAAGGAACAATCTGCAAAATCTTTTTTTTTATCGCTGTCTGTGCCCCCTTTAACCACTTCCTTACTGGGCACTTAAACCCCCCTCCTGCCCGAACCAATTTTCAGTTTTCAGCGCTGTCACTCTTTGAATGACAATTGCGCGGTCGTGCAACGTTGTACCCAAACAAAATTTGCGTCCTTTTTTTCCCACAAATAGAGCTTTCTTTTGGTGGTATTTGATCCCCTCTGCGTCATTTCTGATCGCCGCTATAAACAAAAAAAGAGCGACAATTTTGAAAAAAAAACAATATTTTTTACTTTTTGCTATAATAAATATCCAAAAATAAAAAATAAAAAAACAAATTTATTCATCAGTTTTGACCGATTTATATTCTTCTACATATTTTTGGTAAAAAAAATCGCAATCGGCGTTTATTGATTGGGTTGCGCAAAAGTTATAGCGCCTACAACCTATGGACATTGATTTATGGCGTTTTTATTTATTTATTTTTTTTTTACTAGTAATGGCGGCGATCTGCGATTTTTATCGGGACTGCGATATTGGGGCGGACATGTCGGACGTTTTTGACACATTTTTGGGACCAATGACATTTATACAGCGATCAGAAATTTAAATGTCCACTGATTACTGTATAAATGTCATTGGCAGTGAAGGGGTTAACCTGCAGGGGGCAGTGAAGGGGTTAACAAATGTTCCCTGGGTGTGTTCTAACTGTGGGGGGGCAGGGCTGGTCGGGACATGACAGATCTAACTGATCCCAGTGACAGGGATCAGTTGATCTGTCATGTCCCATTCACAGAACGGGGAACCGCCGTGTTTATTTCGGCGGTTCCCCGTTCCTCCTCTCTGAAGGGAGATCGCGGGTCTCCGGCGGACATCGGGTCCGCCCGACCCGCGGGCACGCTCCCGCGGGCGCGAGCGGCGCGTGCACGTGCCGCTCGCGCCCGCGGGAGCGCGCCCAGCACAAGCCAAATGGGAGGACGTCTATTGACGTCCTCCCGGCATTTTAGAGCCGCGCTGTAGCCGTCATTCGGCTATGGCGCAGGCGCGAGGAAGTTAAGGAGATTCACCCTATTTGTCCTGTTTACCATTATCACTGAAAGTGAAAGCAAATGAAAGAATTTCGGGTTGTCACCAGAGCAGGAATAGAAGGGAAATTTTCCAATGGGGACACTGGTAACTCATTGTGGTGTGGTTAGGTGACATGGCTATATCAGGCACCACATCCCTGGAATAGTATTCACAGAGCAAAAAATATTTAGTGGGATTTCATCAGTCCCATGAATATAATATAAAACATCATATTTTATTGATACATCGTTAAAATAAACAAGTATTAACCCAACACATGTCATTTCCATGATCGAATGGTGTGGTCACATAAACAGTAGTAACATGGTATATATTCCCGACAGGTTTCACCACTTAGGGCTTCTTCAGGGGACTTGATTACCAATATGACCTCTATTTGTCACCAACAATGCCGTCTGCACAGTACAAGAAAAGAAGCCCCGTGTGGCCACAGGATATACACCAAGTTGGAGGCAACTTCCCTTAAAGTCTATGGGCACAAGTCGGATAGAAGTCACATTGAAGTAGTACAAAGCAACTTCAGTAGTGCCAATTAAGACAGCTCTTATTGACTAACATTAGATTTCACATGTCATGCAACTTGGGGTCTTACAAGTTGGATCCCAAGTCGTGGCAGTGTGAACCGAGCCTTAAAGTGGTTGTAAAGCCATTCTATGCATTAAGGTGAAAAACCTTCCGTGCTGCAGAATCCCCCCCTGCCCAGACCCCCCCTTTTTCTACCCTGAGCCCGATCCGATCCAGCAATGTGCAAGAGTGCAGTGGCTCCAGCTGCTGTTGCACTCCTCAGTGGATAGATTGATAGCAGCAGGAACCATTGGCTCCCACTGCTTTCAGTCAAAAGCTGTGATGCGTTTGATCCTGTCTTCTCTGATCCTCCCCTTTTTCTATTGTCCCTAATCTAGCTGTTGATAGAACAGAGCCTTGGGGGCACTCTGCACATGCTCAGTTTGGTGTTTATTGCTATAGAGTGTTTTTCTTCTTGGGAGAATACATGTGATCAGCACAGGGACAATCAGCATTGTCCGGACAGAGGGTCAGGGGTCCTGCAGCCTCATAGGACAGTCAGAGTAGAATGAAAACTCCTCCTACAAACTTTAACCAGACACTGATAGAAGTCATAAGACTGCTATATACTGCTGATGAGAAAAGGTATTTAGCAGTTTATATTTATTAAAATAATAGCATTTCCATGTTCTGTGTACTGTGGGGGACCAGATATAGTGAATGCAGGCTCCTGGGTTTAGTAACACTTTAACCACTTCCCGCCCAGCCTATAGACAAATGACGGCCGGGCGGTGGTTCCATTATCCTGACTGGATGTCCATTGACATCTTTCAGGATAACCCACGATCACGTGCCCGCGGGGCACGCATCGCAGCAATTGGTGGTGCGGTGTGTCAGTCTGACCCACCGCATTACCGATCTCGGTAAAGATCTTCCATCGGTGTAAACAGGAAGAGCCGTTTATCGGCTTTTCCTCTACTCACATCTGCAGACATGAGTAGAAGAGATCCGATCGGTGGCTCTCCTGACAGGGACCACCAGGGAGAGACCACCCAGGACCACCAGGAAGACCACCAGGGAGCCCATCCTGACCACCAGGGAGCCCATCCTAGATCACCAAGGTGCCCACTCTAGACCACCAGGTAAGGGGCACAATGCCCAAAATGGATGGCCACCCAGGACCACCAGGGAATGACAACCTGACAGTGCAATCTGTCATTGCCACCCACCAGTGTCACTTATAAGTGCCCGCCAGTGCCACCTATCAGTGCCACCTATTAGTGCCCAGTGCCACCTATCAGTGCCCATCAGTGCCGCCTTTGAGTGCCCATTAGTGCCGCTTATCTGTGGCCGTCAGTGCTGTGAGATAGGCACAGAAATAAACAATAAAAAAGGAGTGGATGTAATATATGAAAAAAACTTTATACACCATGAAACATTAAGTCTTAGTAAATAGAAAATAAAAGAAAAGTCCTTCCACAAAGTGATATTGCACCAATGTGTTATTGGAATGAGTCACACACTATGAAGTCCAACGGTGGTAAAGGGGATTCATCCAGGTGGTAGTAACACATCTATCTCCCACAATGTGACATCACCTCCACCATAACAGAAATACCTGCTTACCAGCTAAAATGGACCCCTTAAGGACAGAGGTCATTAGCGCTTGTGGCTTAAACCCAGCCAAGGCCTTTATTCCTCCAAGAGGGGTGAGGAGAGGACCAAATGCCACCCACCATGCATGGAATGGTCACAACAACCGATCAGCCTACAGGCACGATTCTGTAATGATTGCGCTCCTCCTCCTAACACATGTAGCCTAAGGTCCACCTCAGGATATCTCACAGTGAAATTCCCAGAGAAGGAAACATAGAGCTCACCATAGTGTAAAAACTTTTTAAAACTTTTAATCAAGAATAAAAGGCTGCACTTACAACAGTACAGCATAAAAATCGCATGTAAGAAAAGTAGCAGACCGGCTGATACACATCTGCCCGTCCTTCCAGGATCACAGTATCGCATTTCGTCACAAGCTGACGTAGAGGGCTTTTTATCTTTTTTATTACTTTTTTTTAAAACATATAACTTTTTTTATTTTTTAATTTACAAAAAGAACATACATCATACCTTCATACCCATACAACCCCCCTACCCCCCCACCCCTAGGGTTGCCACCTCATCCCTTTAAACCCGAACACATATGAATTATACAGGCTCTGAGGCTGATTGAATGCAGGTAAGGCAACCAAGTGAGTTTAATTACCACCTTAATCAGCCACAGAACCTGTGTTATTAATATGTGTTCGGTTTTAAGGGGTGAGGTGGCAACCCTACCCACCCCCCAAAAAAACCACACAACAATTCACTCTCCCACTTCCTCTCCTCCTCTCTCCCTCATTCGATAGCTACTGGCTCCTTAATCCTATATAAAAAAGATGGCAGACTCTATTACCCAAAGGTTTAATTAGTCTAAGGTCTCCGATGTTGCCAGCCATTTTCCCCAAATTTTCTTAAACTTTTCTGGACATTCTCGATGTAAGTATGCATATTTTTCTCTAATCAGAATAATATCCATTTGTTGTTTCCATTCTGCCCTTGTAGGTGGATGTGGGGGCATCCATTTTCGGGCTATAAGTTTCCGGGCCTGGTATAGGATCCTACAGATTGATACGTAGTCCTTGGATAACCGCAATGTGCCATCTGCTATGCCCAAAAGACCCATGCCCGGGTTTTCTGACAAATCTGCCCGAAGATGTCGCTCACCTCCTTGCAAACATCAAGCCAGTAGCGATGTCGTTTAGGACAACTCCAGAGCATAGGGATCAAGTTAGATGGGTCCTTATTGCATCTAGGGCAGAGAGGTGACTCCCTGCGGTGCCACTTGGATAGTTTTTCAGGGGGGTGATATATTCTATGTAGGATAAACAATTGGGTCAGTCTTTGTTTTGGGGATAAAGGGACCACTGGAAGAGCGGCCAATGCCATTAGGGTTGCCACGTTATCCCTATAATCCAGGACACACATGAATTACACAGGTTCTGTGGCTGATTAATGTGGTAATTAAACTCACTTGGTGCCTTACCTGCATTAAATTAGCCTGAGAACAACCTGTGTAATTCATATGTGTCCTGGATTAAAGGGATGATGTAGCAACCTTAAATGCCATATTCCATTGGTCATCTGTTATGACCTAAATCTCTCTCCCAGTGACTTCTTGATGGTATAGTACAGGGATATGCAATTAGCGGACCTCCAGGTGTTGCAGAACTTCAAGTCCCATGAGGCATAGCAACACTCTTACAGCCACAAGCATGACACCCAGAGACCGAGGCAT
The DNA here is from genome assembly GCA_018402905.1 of Glandirana rugosa. Taxonomy (NCBI): domain Eukaryota; kingdom Metazoa; phylum Chordata; class Amphibia; order Anura; family Ranidae; genus Glandirana; species Glandirana rugosa. The sequence goes on along the minus strand of BLSH010192610.1, from coordinate 216,129 downwards.
GATGGGACTTGTAGTTTTGCAATAGCTGGAGGTCCGCTAATTGCATATCCCTGGTATAGTATATATTACTTGATTATTTATGTCATATGCAGGTCAAAGGTCATACCTGTGTTCTGCATATGACACAAATAAATGTGGCTATGGTCGTGCTCTGTCCACCTCTATGCTTGTCCGTAGCGTTGGACTGACATCACTGGCGCATTAGAGCTCTAATTGGCTGACACTACCGGCCTTTTCTTTCTCAGACTGAGCACTGATTAACCACTTCCTTACTGGGCTATTAAACCCCCCTCCTGCCCAGACCAATTTTCGACTTTCAGCGCTGTCGCATTTTGAATGACAATTGCGCGGTCGTGCGACGTTGTACCCAAACAACATTTTTATCATTTTTTCTCCACAAATAGAGCTTTCTTTTGGTGGTATTTGATCACCTCTGTGGTTTTTATTTTTTGCGCTATAAACAAACAAAAAGCGATGATTTTGAAAAAAAAACAATATTTTTTACTTTTTTGCTATAATAAATATCCAAAAAAAAAATAAAAAAGAAAATTATTCATCAGTTTTGGCCAATATATAGTCTTCTACATATTTTTGGTAAAATTTTGTTTGGTTTGCGCAAAAGTAATTGCGTCTACAAACTATGGGAATTGATTTATGGTGTTTTTACTATTTTTTATTTTTTTTTTACTAGTAATGGCGGCGATCTGCGATTTTTATCGTGACTGCAATATTGCAGCGGACATGTCTGACATTTTTGACACATTTTTGAGACCAATGACATTTATACAGCGATCAGAAATTTAAATGTCCACTGATTACTGTGTAAATGTCATTGGAAGTGAGGGGGCAAGCACTAAGGGGGCAGTGAAGGGGTTAAATATGTTCCCTGGCTGTGTTCTAACTTTGTGGGGGCAGGGCTGGCCGGGACATAACAGATCTAACTGATCCCAGTGACAGGGATCAGTAGATCTGTTATGTCCCATTCACAGAACGGAGAACGTGTTTACATCAGCGGTTCTTCGCTCTGAGGCTGTGATCGGCGGGTCTCAGGCGGACATCGAGTCCGCCCGACCTGCGGGCATGCCCACGCAGCGTGTGGCGGCCGCGAGAGCGCGCCGCCGCAGGCTGCGAGTGCGCGCAGGAAGTGCGCACGAGGCAGGACGTCCATGGACGTCCGCTGGGCATTTCAGAGCCGCGCTGTAGCCGTCTTTCGGCTATAGCGCGGTCCTATACTGGTTAAAACAAACAAATATAAAAAGATATTAGGTCTTTATAATAGCTTTACTTCTAATTCAATACACAATTGCATTACATTGCGTAAATTCTCATCATTTTAGGTTAGTTTAGTTGTCAGAATGCAGTTAAAAGGCCTCATACGGGCGTTTTTTACAGCCACGTTTTTTAGCGTTTTTTGCAGCTCTCCATGTTATTCAATGGCCCCATAAAAACGCAGACGTTTTTGAGCCGTAGAGGGCGTCGGCGTTAGTGAGCTGTAAACAGAACGCGGGACCAGCACGTTCCGAGGCTGTAGCGCTTTGCCGTTTTTGACGCTGAGCCAGCAAAACGCTCACTAACGAAGTACCGACGTTAACCGACGTTTTTGACGCCGGCGTTTTCAGGTTAAAAACTAGCTCATTAACGGCGATGCAAAACGCCGAAAAAATTGCAGATTTTTCCCTGACGTCGGGCCCGACATTTGGCTTATTTTTTTTTTCACGCGCCCGTGTGTATGAGGCCCTAGTGAAAGGACACCAATGATATCTGGTGTTTCAGGCTGAGCTCATATCAGTGTTGAAGGGAGAAACTCACCTATGACCAGAAGATATTTAAATGTTATCTCTGGCTGGGCAAACACATATCACTAATGATTAACTAGAAATCCAGGGAAGATATTTTTGGTTTCAGAGACATTTTTGCATAGCTCAGTACTTCTTAAATTAGAAGGCATTCACATGTCTCATTCCATCACATATCCCAAAAATAAGAGAATTATTCCTCATTTCAGGACTGTGGGCGGAGCCATGCAAGTAATTCCATTACATCCAGTTGACCAGATGCACATCCTGGTGCATAGGACATATATAGCCCAATATTATAGGGCCATTTATGGGCTGCACAGCTGAGTCTGATAGGTACAAAAGGATAGGAGCGTGGCCCTTGATGCTCAGGTGTGTGCACACATACCTGTCAAAGTCGGATGTGCAGGTTAAGCCATACAACTGATGCTTATCCATTCACTTACTATTGACTGTAGGGTCATCGGTGGGGGGGTAAGAGGGCTCTGGCCGCTACACATGGCCGAGCACCCTTGTGCCCTAAGGGGGTGTCTGTATTTATAAACTGAACTGCTGCCACCTAGCGATGGAAAAGTTTATTGTGCTGGAGAACACAATATCTTTATTATTCATATTTTGAACAATATAATAATTTACATGGTACCATCGTCTCAAAGAGGGGGACACACAAGGGCCATAACTGTAATAAACAAAGAGAGTACATAAGGTACATAGAGCATACTGTCTAAAAGGAGTAATGGATACAGGGGTTGGGATTTTATTTCAGTAGTCATTTAGCAAAATTATTATATTATATTATTAATTGTATATACTGTATGTTAATATTATATCTATCTATCTATACTGTATGTACCAGTGGTGGCTGGTGGTATATCTTTTTTTTTGGGCGGGGGGTCACCAGGTCAAAGCCCCCCCCCCCCCGTTTGGTAGGTCGTGCCACTGGCCCCACACTTGCCCCATCTAGGTCGCGGTTTCCCCTGCATCACGCCATGCGTCTCCACCCTGTTCCTCCTAGGTGGCCAATTGGATCGCCCCTCTTTTCGGCCAATCGGGTGACGGGTCTGAGGAGGAGAATGAGGAAGATAATAGCAAATATTTGTTCGCTATTGTCACACAAGTGGGTGTGGATGCGCCCCAAGCCCGCCCTTTTTTGAAGCCTATTAGAGCCTCTGGCTCTAATCACGTGCTTAAAAAAAAAACCCAAAAACATTGGAATCCATGCATCCGGCTCCCTGCAGGGATTGGGGGGGGGGGGGGCCTCTGCGGCCTGCATTACGGGCCGCCACTGATATATACACATATTATAAATTATAAATATACAGTACATACTGTATGAATATATACCTAAATTGTAATATATATATGTGTGTGTAGCTTCCCCTCTCCTCCCCTCCTGTTTAGTGCTAGTTAGTTCAGTCCTAGCTAGACCCTCCCAACTTCTTCCATATACCCTTAGTTAGTGTTAGTTATTCACATAGGCAGGGCCAAGGAAAATCATTGGGGTTGATTTCCTAAAAGTGTAAAAATCTATTGCAGCTCTGCAAAGAAACCAATCAGCTTTCAGTTTTTTTTTTTTTTTTTTTTACAAACTTACTAAACCCAGGATTCTGCAAACAAAGGACCACATCCGGCCCTCGGGTCCACAGTTTGGACACCACTGGTCTAGAGAGACCGGGTCTAAGGCGGTATGTCAATGCATTAAGCAGCATTTAAAACATACTAATAATGTCCATGGTACTATCCTGCTATAACAGTTATAAACAGGTACACAGAGCTTACAGTCTAAAAGGGGTAACAGTTACAGGGATTAGGATTTTATTTCAGCAATCATTTAGCAAGTTGGCTGATTATATGTCTGATATGATCTACAAATCCATATTAAAAAAATATAGAAAATATGGAACAGCAATGAAGTTCTAAAATGATCTAATGATACAAATTGTTACATATTGGCCTCTGAAGATCAGCAAGAACATCCCATCCGTACGCCATACACAACCAGTAACCTTGGTCATGAGCAGATGAGAGGCGTCCGGGGAATCACGGGATGTGAGATGAAGCCCCGCATTGAGCGTTATTGACACTTCCTTGTGATCTTGAACTAATCTTGGCGCGAGCTTTGTGTTCCCTGGCAGAGGCACCCGGTCGCCTGAATAGAGACGCTTGTCACCACAATGATCTCCCACAATGACGCTGACCTTGCTGACTTCAACACAATGTCAGTTTTTCAATGGATCGTTTTCTCTGTAGAGTGTGATTAGCTCAGAGGGCCGCGGCGGGGCTGAAGCTGGACCCAGCCCTGGGGCATAGCCGGTACTGATGCAGCATGTCCACCGGGTCAGATGGCGGGTCAAGCTGGAATGCAGAGACCGAAATGGTCAATCTCTGAAAGGTTTCCAGTGCTGAATGCATCAGTGTGGAGAATGCTAAAGTGGACCTAGCATCATATATACTGTACAGTATATATATATATATATATATATATATATATATATATATATATATATATACTATATTGTCAAAAGTATTGGGACACCTGCCTTTACATGCACATGAATTTTTATGGCATCCCAGTCTTAGTCCATAGGGTTCAACAATGAATTGGCCCACCCTTTGCAGCTATAACAGCTTAAACTCTTCTGGGAAGGCCATCCACAAGGTTTAGGAGTGTGTCTATGGGAATGTTTGCCTATTCTTCCAGAAGCGCATTTGTGAGGTCAGGCATTGATGTAGATGAGAAGGCCTGGCTCACAGTCTCCGCTCTAATTCATCCCAAATGTTTTCTATCTGGTTGAGGCCAGGACTCTGTGCAGGCCAGTCAAGTTCCTCCACCCCAAACTCGCTCATCCATGTCTTTATGGACCTTGCTTTGTGCACTGGTGCGCAGTCATGTTGGAACAGGAAGGGGCACTATTCCTTCCACTGACACCAATGATGGGGCACTATTCCTCCCACTGACACCAATGATAGGACACTATTCCTCCCACTCACACCAATGATGGGGCACTATTCCTCCTACTGACACCAATGATAGGGCACTATTCCTCACACTGACACCAATGATGGGGCCTTATTCCTCCCACTGACACCAATTATGGGGCACTATTCCTCCCACTGACACCAGTGATGGGGCACTATTCCTCCCACTGACACCAATGATGGGGCATTATTCCTGCCACTGATACCAATCATGGGGCACTATTCCTCCCATTGATACCAATGATGGGGCACTATTCCTCCCACTGATACCAATTATTGAGCACTATTACTCCCACTGATACCAATCATGGGGCACTATTCCTCCCACTGATACCAATGATGGGGCACTATTCCTCCCACTGATACCAATCATGGTGCACTATTCCTCCCACTGATACCAATCATGGGGCACTATTCCTTACACTGACCCCAATGATGGAGCACTATTCCTCCCACTGACACCAATGATGGGGCACTATTCCTCCCACTGACACCAATGATGAGGCACTATTCCTCCCACTGATACCAATCATGGGGCACTATTCCTCCCATTGATACCAATGACAGGGCACTATTCCTCCCACTGATACCAATCTTGGGGCACTTTTACTCCCACTGATACCAATGGTGGAGCACTATTCCTCCCACTGATACCAATGATGGGGCACTATTCCTCCCACTGATACCAATCATGGGACACTATTCCTCCCACTGACCCCAATGATGCAGCACTATTCCTCCCACTGATACCAATCTTGGGGCACTATTCCTCCCACTGATACCAATGGTGGAGCACTATTCCTCCCACTGATACCAATGATGGGGCACTATTCCTCCCACTGATACCAATCATGGGACACTATTCCTCCCACTGACCCCAATGATGCAGCACTATTCCTCCCACTGACACCAATGATGGGGCACTATTCCTTACACTGACACCAATGATGCAGCACTATTTCTCTCACTGACACCAATGATGCAGCACTATTTCTCCCACTGACACCAATGATGGGGCACTATTCCTCCCACTGACACCAATGATGCAGCACTATTCCTCCCACTTACACAAACAATGGGGAAAAATTTCTCCCACTGGCACCAATGATGGGGCACTATTCCTAACCACAGTCATCA
>BLSH010192610.1:191623-207385 GCA_018402905.1 Glandirana rugosa | reverse complement strand
ACTGGCAGGATAGTGATGTATCACGAGTGACTGGCAGGATGGTGATATATGACGAGTGACTGGCAGGGCACTATGTAGTGCTAGGACGGTCAGTGAGCAGTATATAGTGGTAGGACGGTCAGTGAGCACTATGTAGTGCTAGGACGGTCAGTGAGCAGTATATAGTGGTAGGACGGTCAGTGAGCACTATGTAGTGATAGGACGGTCAGTGAGCAGTGTATAGTAATAGGATTGGAAGCAATTCTCCAGCCATTCATGTGCAATGTAGCAGCTAGGATAGCAGTCCAAAGCAGCATAGATGGAGGGAATTCTCATCAGCCACTTACCACATGGGTGAAGGTGGAAGACCACCTCTGCTCCTTTACGGTCACATAAGCTGCTGGATCAGCCAGAGCGGCCACTTATACATGGGGGAAAACCTCCCACCCTGCACCACCAGCTTCACCTGGTCAGAGAGAAGCCGCTGCGCTGTGAGAGAGTCCCTGGCAGCTGCCAACCTCAGGGGGCTTCGTGCAAGAAAGGTGGAAGGTATGTCGAATGGAGCCTAGGCTCGGTAGGGAAGGACTGCCTGTACCCCCCCTATCAGCAGCCCTTTGTGAAGATGGCACCAGTATGGAAGTTCCAACATTGGGCCTGAGAAGCCCCCCGCACATGCATAGATGTGCTGCCGGGCTCAACCAATGGCTGGGCAGAGCCCTGCACCACTTCTGCACACTCACCAAGCTAAGAAGAATGGTGGCGCTGTGGGGGACGGGGCCAAAACACAAGTTTGAATTGAAGGTTTCAGTTCCACTTTAAGGATGACAAGAAGCTAATATGATGACAAATACAGGTATTTATGCTAGCTGTATGTAAAAATGTTACACAGGAAATACACAACTTCCACGAATGCACAGGATTAACACCAGCCAACTTTTAATTAGAATTTTAAATTTTGGATTTTTGAAAACTGTGAAGTTGCTAACCCCCCCCCCCCCCCCCCATCCCATTAAAGGAAGTGCTGAAAGCATTTTCGGAACAAATGGCAAGCGTGTTAAAATTAATCGTAATTTAACAAGAGGCCCTCTGGAGCGGGGCGCAGCTAATTAACAGTTAATTAGGGAAGCCTTCTTTACTTTGGCCTGTCAGCAGCTCGGTGAGCGGCGTTGAGCGCCCCTCGGTCACATCGCCATGGCGACCGCTCACTGTGTTTACGGAATCTTTCCTTGATAAACAGGCCGACATATTGTCCAACCCACTTGTTTCCAAATCTGGAGAATTATGTCAACACGGCTGACTTGGAAAACAGAGCGGGACACAATAATGAACCAATAAGTTTAAAAAAATAAAAACAATGGATGGAAATAGAATGGGATCCGTGCAGACGTTAGGCAAACAAGTGGCATGGCGCGGTCTGCCGCCGTCCGCCAAGCCCAGGGCTAATTCTGCTCTTTGTAGCTTTCTTGCCTTTTAAAGGAAAACAAAAAACACAAATAAACATTTAAAAAAAAAAAAATGAAAATATAAACAGATATAAATATAAAAAAAATGAATTGAAGTAGAGTTTGTGTGTATGTATGTATGTGTATATATATATATCTATATATAGATATATATATATATATATATACTTTAGATACCCTGTATCTATATATATCTCTATCTATCTATATATATATATATATATATATATATATATATATACAATATATATTATTATTACTAATAATAATACTATTTAATTAGCAAACTACCATTTTAAAAAGACATTGATTATACTTAAGGGTTTACATGTTCATGTTACATGCCCTGAAGAAGGACTTTTACAACACCAGGACCGCGTTGGCATTCTAGACTTTTATACTTGAAATAGCACTTCTGCCCTTTATTCTATATTCATGGTTTCCCAGGGACGATCCACAGAAGTCCTGGGACAAATAGAGCTGCCAGTCGACTCCAGTATATAAATTCATAGTCTTTTAGATACACACAGAGTGATCCAGTGCTCCTTATCACTCAAGGAGTTATCAAGGATTTTGATTGCTGTTTTTGTCTCTGCTGAGTAGGTTATCCCTCTCTACTTCTCTAACCATTGTCACTTATACCGAAAGCATAAACTTAAACTTGCATTAAAATAAATAAAAAATCAAACAGGGATGGTAGGAGCCCCTCATGATGAGAACAGCAGGTGTGCAGCCCGAGGATGGTGAGAGCCCCTTATAATGGGCACAGAAGGTGTGCAGACCAGGTAACTCAGCACAGAGATGGTGGGAACCTCTCATAATGAGCAGAGCAGGTGTACAGACCTGGGGACTCAGTGCAGGGATGGTGAGAACCCCTCATAATAGGCACAGCAGGTGTACAGACCCAGGAACGCAGCACAGGAATGGGGGAACCCATTATAATAGGCACAGCAGGTGTACAGACCCAGGAACTCAGCACAGGGGTGGTGGGAAACCCTCATAATGGGCACAGCAGGTGTGCAGACCCAGGAACGCAGCACAGGGATGGGGGAACCCATTATAATAGGCACAGCAGGTGTACAGATCCAGGAACTCAGCACAGGGGTGGTGGGAACCCATCATAATGGGCACAGCAGGTGTACAGAGCCCGAAACTCAGCACAGGGATGGTGAGAACCCCTCATAATAGGCACAGCAGGTGTACAGACCCAGGAACGCAGCACAGGGATGGTGGGAACCCATTATAATGGGCACAGCAGGTGTACAGAGCCTGAAACTCAGCACAGGGATGGTGGGAACCCCTTCATAATGGGCACAGGAGGTGTACAGACCCGGGAACTCAGCACAGGGATGGTGGGGACCCCTCATAATGGGCACAGGAGGTGTACAGACCTGGGAACTCAGCACAGGGATGGGGGAAACCCTCATAATGGGTACAGCAGGTGTACAGACCCAGGAACACAGCACAGGGATGGGGGAACCCATTATAATAGGCACAGGAGGTGTACAGACCCGGGAACTCAGCACAGGGGTGGTGGGAACCCATCATAATGGGCACAGCAGGTGTACAGAGCCCGAAACTCAGCACAGGGATGGTGAGAACCCCTCATAATAGGCACAGCAGGTGTACAGACCCAGGAACGCAGCACAGGGATGGTGGGAACCCATTATAATGGGCACAGCAGGTGTACAGAGCCTGAAACTCAGCACAGAGATGGTGGGAACCCCTTCACAATGGGCACAGGAGGTGTACAGACTCGGGAACTCAGCACAGGGATGGTGGGGGCCCCTCATAATGGGCACAGGAGGTGTACAGACCTGGGAACTCAGCACAGCGATGGGGGAACCCCTCATAATGGGCACAGCAGGTGTACAGACCCAGGAACTCAGCACAGGGATGGGGGAACCCCTCATAATGGGCACATCAAATGTACAGACCTGGGAACTCAGCACAGAGATGGTGGCAACCTCTCATAATGGGCACAACATGTGTACAGACCTTGGAACTCAGTGCAGGGATGGTGGGTACTCCTCATAATATGCATAACAGGTGTACACAGGGCTGCTGTTAGAAATCACGGGGGCCCCATACAGCCTACCTGACAGGCCCCACTCCCCCGGCCAGAAATGACTGAGGACATATATTTTGTCAGTCTATTTCTTTGCAGCCTCAGTTGCAAAGATGAATAAATTGGAAGCGCTCTGAAGCTTCTTGCTCATTCACAAACTGAAGCATAGTAAACCGAGTTGACTATGCTTCGGTGAAGAATGGACACAGGATTGATTGATACCGATCACTCACTGTGTTCATTCAGGAAAGGAAGGGGCCAATTAATTTTGTATTTACCTGCCTCTTCCCCCGCTCTCCATCCTGAAACATCCCCCTGGGTGCCTACAGCAGCTTCCGGCAGGAAAGGAGAGGAAGTCTGCAGCACTGTGGGGGAAAGGGGCACACAGGGGGGCCTGGACAGCAGATGGAAGTAGTGCATGTGCTAGAACCACTCCCCTGTAGAGCAGCCAGAGGGAGAAGCTGGCAGCGTTGCAGGGGAAGGCAGAAGAGGATTGGTGTCTGCAATAAGACAGTACAGCCAGCCCTCCTGCTCAGCAGGTGACCGGGACCCCCTTTTGAACTGATGGGGTCCGGGCCCAGTACAGGAGGGCTGCCTGTACTGCCTTATCAGTGGCCCTGGGTGTACAGACCGGGAACTCAGCACAGGGATGCTGGGAACTCCTCATAATGGGCACAGCAGGTGTACAGACCAGGGATGAACATAAGCTCTTAAAATGAGCACCTCATTATCACCTCCTCAGCCACCTTCTGGATGCCTACTTCCAGGGATTGGATGAAGCATGATAAATATTCATGCTGGCTATTTGAATCTCCTTGTCCGCCCTATATTCTGGAAGCTTCTTCCAGAAGCAGGTGAAAGAAACCAAACACCCAGCTCAGGAAACTCAGAACAGACAAAATGAATCCATTGCTGCTCCACTCACTACAGTGAAGCCAAAGATTTAATTTGACCCAGCAGCCTAACTAGAGGAGGGCGCTACAGCAACATAAACTTGGATGACAAATCATTACAAACCCATGGAGTAGGTGCGTTTTCTAGCAGGGTTTGCTAGGTGAGGTAAAAATTTAGTCAGGCCTGAGTGTAAAAGCAGGCCTGAATGTTTTGATCTGGGCTGGGAGGAGAGGCTCAGGGAGGACTGAGTGGACTTGACAGATGAGGTCACCAGAACCTCCCACTTCTTTCTAGAAACCTGGGGAAGGTTTCTGGTAAGAAAGCTGGGAGATAGGTGGAGCCATTTGGAGTGTTCTAAGGGGCACTGACCAATCCCCAAACAGGATTGGCAGGGGGTAGGCCTCCTTAAATACTCTGAGTCAGCCCAATCTGGGAGGAGAAGTATCAAATGGAAGTCTGGAGATGAAGCAGAGGCGCTGTGGAGGCCCCTGCCCGGGAGGTCGCCCCATCGGGGGGGTGACCTTGAGGCCTGTAGGTTCAGGTGCAGCCAGGAGTGGTGATGATTCCTTGTGTCACACAGGGGAACAGCGGAGGTGCTACAAGGAGAGAGACTTTACCACCGGTGTGGCGAGTGAGCAGGCTGGGAGAGATATAGTGAACAGTCTGTGGAAGCCTTGGGAGCCAGTCAAGGGAAGGAGAGTCACTAAGGAAAAGCAGGTCGGTGGGACCTGGAAGAGAGATGGGATGGGAGTTGTAGTCCATCAAAGGCCCGGCTAGCACTCAAGTACTTTGCTATACATTCAGGGGCCTGTGACCCCTGGCCTGTAATGGGTCCCGAGGTCCTGCTAATACAGATTAGGCCTCACCATGTGCTAGCCACGGTGAAGAGGCAGGAGTAGAAAAGCTTGATAAATTTCCTTTCAGGCTGGAAACAAATTGATGTGCTGGAGAGAAGTAAAAGAATGATAATCTGCAAGTTCGGTGTTAGAGAGAGAACCGTAAAAGAAACGGTCAGCAAGTTGAGTGCTGGAGAGTTGTGAGGAGTAACAGTCTGCAGAGGGACGGTGTGCAGTGCAAGTGCACATATCCAGGACTGTATATGGAGTTTGTGTACCATAATACCCTCAGCCATCCCTTATCTCCATCCAAGTTATTTCCCCTAAATAAAACAACAAAACCAAGAGCCGGCCTGGTCATTGTCTCCGGATGTGTGATATATGGTGGGATTGAGGGCAGCTATAAGGTGAACCACTACTACCAGCTACTCTCAAGGGAGCTCATGGCTACATTACAGTCAGGGGACAAAGACAAACAATCATACATACACGCCTTCATACAATCCCACCTCCTCATTCCAGCATACCTTGCTTGAACCAATATGGCGGCACAATTGGAGACATCAGCATCAGATATCACAGTCAAGCAAGATGATTACAGAGGTAGCAGCTGGTTGCTGCAACCATGGAACCAAAATTTTGTCAAATTTTTGAAGACAGGCAAGACCAGAATATACTGTACCTAGGCAGGACCACACTGACCTTATCTCAGACAGGTGAGGGTGAGTTTTTCTCATTCAAAAAGGATCTCTTTCCTTGCATAAGAACAGAGTGGTTGACACTTGCTCTTGGAATTTGATCATAAAGTCATCAACAACATCGAGGAGAGAGCTGCAGAGGTAAGAGGGACCACGAAGACCAGTTTATCAGTGAGGTAGACATGTCATTGGTGCCATAAGGAGGAGATCAAAAGATGTGAAAAAAGTTGGTTTACATTAAACCTTGGGAATGGGAACAAATTTGCTTGTAGAAATAAAATGTATTAAATGCTTTCTATGAATTCACAATTAAATAAATTGGACAGGAACTTCTGATCAGGTGGGTGAAAAAGAACCATAGATCCCTCCATTCAACCACTATGAAACACAGAAGAGTCTTCTTAAAACAGAAGGTACCCACATCTATTGATTCCGTAATAAATACCAAAAACAATTAGGTTATTCTTCATTTTATTGATTTCCAGTATAAAGGGACAGATTATTATTATTATATATTATTATATGGATCAGTGCTGGCATGTATGCAGCAGTGTATTTAGGTTTTGTGCTGCCCTAGGCCTGACTAAACTTGTGCACCCCCCTAATTTAAATATGAGCCACCCCTTTTTGTCTCCTGACCCGCCTTGGAATTCTCCAGTGGGGGCACTAGTTTTGAGGACTTTGGGGGGGTGGGGCAATGGATTCCCTTAATTTGCAGAGATTTTCTCACACTTCCTGTTTGGCTATGGGGCAGCATAACAACTCATTGTTTAGCGTCCGCCGCCTGGGCACCTTGGGACGCCCGGGTTCCCTACATATGTATGGACTGTCCCCCCGATGGCGGCCTTGCCAAGCCGCTTTACGGGGGTGCTAGACCGATTTACCTCCCAGGCCAGTCTGCCCCATAGCGCAAGCCGGCGGGGACTCTTTTTGTGCTGCCCCCCTGCAAATTGCCGCCCTAGGCCTGGGCCTTGTTGGCCTAGGCCAAGATACAGCGTTGCATGTATGCAGAACAAGCCTCCAGGAATCAGGCAATACGACCTGGTCTTATGTCAGATCCGGATTATTGAGGCTACAGGTGGTGGAGTAGTTAGCACACTTCTGAGGATCCACTCCCAAATTTTATTCCTACTAAAATTACTCTTGGCCTGGAGATCCAATATTCTTCATGTATGTGCATGGGATTTCCTTAGTGGCTGATTTAAACTGAACGTTCAGCTTGGCTTTAGTTAGAGAAGCTGGCTTGGCAACTCTATCCGCCAAAGATGACGAAGCCTGAGAGTTCGGCTCGGTTCACACCTAGGCGACTTGTGATCCGACTTGTACTGCCCCAAGTCGCCTCAAGTCGCTTGACATCCGAAATCCCATTGAAATGAATGGGAGCCGTGTTAATATTCACTTTTGAAGTTGCTCCGATTTCAAGGTGACTTCAGAAAAGGTTCCTATACTACTTCAAGGCAACTTCTATCTGACTTGTGCCCATAGAATTCAATGGAAGTCTCCTCCAAGTGGGATCCCCCATCTATATTGAAGCGACTTTACAGTTTAAAAGAAAATCATTTTTTAAGGCAACCCCCTCCCTCTCTCTGATTGGCCACAGGCCCCCGAAGTTGGATCGTCTAGGTGTGAACTGAGCCTTCCTGTGCTTCTCCTGAGGTCAATAACCAGACATCTCCATACCTGAGTTCTCAGTTATGGAGATATCAACCAAAGCATGTAGGACTGAGCCCGGTCCCGCCTTTGGATGGTAAGTATAATGGGAACAATCAGTCACTGGCTGAAAGAAAGGTGGGATAGGACAGGCTAAATGTTGACCTTAAAGGTTCTGATTGATACATACTTGATAGTATCCTCTAGGTTTTAAATTTGGTTTGGATTGGTATTCAAGAATGGATGTAGCCAGGGCCATGAATAAGGGTGTACCACCGGTTCTCCTGCATGGGACCCAGGCAGCTGGATGAATTTGATGTGGGTAGGGAGGGTGATCGGCATGGCGTGCGCGTGGGGGGGGGAACAATTGCTGGAATCGATCCCTGGTCCTCTCTGCAGCAGCTGGAAACTGGCTTCTTCTCCACTCCCTCCTACCGTCTTTCAGCTGCTGCAGAGAGAGTTAAACAGGGGATGAGTTCTAGTAATTGTCCCCCCACCACACCGATCACCCTCCCTGTGCACCATACATTTCCATATACTGCTCAAGCCCCATTGTGTGCCCCCCCCCATCCTCGCAGTGCTGGATGAGAGTGGGGGAAGGGTCTGGTAAATATGTCACATTTACCAACCCCTTCCTTTCCTGAATAAACACAACGAGTGATCAGTACCAATCACTCACTGTGTTCATTAATAACTTATGCATAGAAAACTGAGTGTATTTTGGGGGCCCTGTCAGGTTGGCTGTATAGGCCCCCCGTGGTTTCTAACAGCAGCCCTGAATGTAACACTATACCCATCTCTAGAGATGAATAGGGGAGTTTTGGGAAAATTGATTTTGCTGCAGCATTATTATCCCTTTTGCTGCTGGGGAAATTTTGCTGAAGTGGTAAATTTTGGTTTCTCAATTGCTTGTGAAATTGAGTTCTGTCCGAACTTATCTCGCTTTTGGATGCTAAGTGTAATGGGCCGAATCAGTCAATGGCCAATAGAAAGGTGGGATGGGACAAGCTACAGATTGACCTTGTAAGATCTGATTGATACTTGCTTGATAGTGTGCTCTAGGTTTTGAGTTGGGTTTGGGTTCACATTCATGAATGGATGTAACACTATCATCTTTAGAGATGAACAGAGTAAATTCTGCAAACATTTGCCACCAAATTACCGTATTTGCCACTGGCAAACTTTTGCAGAAATGGTAACTTTTGCTTTTTCAATTGTTTGCAAGATAGAGCTCTGTCCCTCCTTATATTGCTTTTGTATGCAAAGTATAAAGGTAACTCGGTGTCCAATGGGAAGGAGGGAAGGTACAGACTAAACCTTACAAGGTCTGGTTGATATTTCTTGATAGTGTGCCCCGAGTTTTGGGCTGGGTTTGGATTGGCATTCATGACTGGATGTACCAGTGTGCTCATCTTTAGTGATGAATGGAGTGATTTTGGCAAAAGTAGTTTTGACCGCTGGCAGAATTTTGCAGAAACGGTTTCTCAATTGAGCTGCATGGTCATTTTTTCATTTAGTTGGTGTGGTCTTTTTAGATGTATTTAAACTAGTTTAGTTTATTTAATTTTGTGTTACCTCCAAACTTGTCTCTAACCCGAATTCCAAACTCCCGTTCACATGAACTACGGGATGGGGCACGACCTGCCTTGAAGCTCACTGGAGTACAAAAAAGTGGAAGCTCAGGGGTTGGGTTACAGATGAGTTTAGAAGACGCCCAAGCTCATCTCTACTCAGGAGTCATATAAAGTCCATAACACCATTAACACCAAAAAACACCTTTATTTCTCCTCCAACAATGATGCCAATGCAGTTTGCCAAAATGGAGAAGAAATGAGAGCTCTCAGTTTTCCTTATCTCTGTTTACCTCAAGGTTGCTATTGTAGATGTTGGTGACTTCTACAGACACTAGGAGTGCTGTGGAGGTGCTAGGGTAATCCTTGCAGGAACGCAGGGACAGGAAAGCCCCAGTGTTGCCTCCGCCCTCTAGCATGCAAGGGGGCTTTAGATTGTAAGCTCCTTGGTAGAGGGAGGACAGAATGTGAAAGGTTTTATGTTCTCTGAGGAACATGTTAGCATCATGGTGAACTAGAAGAGGTCTAAAATAGCCCTATGATGTTCTGGACTGGCACCTGGCTCAGCCTCTCAGCGAGTCATTGGGAGCCAGAGCCAGGCACTCCAGCCCCTTCCACACCCCAGCGTTGTAGTGAGCACTGGAGGGGCAGAGCAGAGAGGGGAGACTGACAGTCACCCCTCTCTGCTCAGAGCAGTGGGGAGAACTGAGCGATCTGCGGTCTTTGGTCACTCAGTTCTCAGGTTAGAGACGGCGGGGGACAGATGCAGCATTGCATCAATGCTGCATCCACCAAAGTAAGTATGATTTTTAAAAAAATGTCATACATCTCTTTTAAATAGTCTCTGCTTGAAGCAAGATGCCTGCCACACATGGGTCACATGGGTGGCAGCATCCAATCAGATAGCTTCCCCAGTGACCCAGGAAACCATAGAGGAACCATGTTCCTCTTGACTTCCCCTGCAATGCCACTGTGGTCAAGCGCCACATACAGTGGAGAAAATAGACCGCATTTGCCTATATGGTGACAAGGTATTTTCTACCTGCTCCTCCAGAAGGTTGCGTGTTCCTACCTCAGCAGATGTAAGTAATTTTCTTTTTTTCTCCTATTGGTAATCTTTTTTTGAGGTAATCATTATATTTGAGTCGCTTACTACAATATAAAGGCTCTCCTACTTCCCTTTCATTTTTTTCCGGTGGACAACCAAAGTCGCCCCATGGGTCTTTAACCAACCTTTTGTGGCCAAACTTCTTGGACCTGCATGTGTGTTTTTTTTTTATGTACAGAGACTTAGAGTGCAGGTTATTGGGGTCTGCTCTGATATTTGGGGATGATCTGTGGCCTTCGGGTCTTTTTCCTCTTCCCAACTGGGGGTGTCACTTAAGAAAAGCCCCCCCAAGTAGCTGGAGGACCGACTGAAGCAGTTCTCTAAAGAGCAAGGTCCTTCTGACCTCAGGCTCAGCTTAAGTAGACCCATTGGTGTGCACAGCCTGTTGCATTTGGGTGTGCACCCCAGAGCACAAACACACATGTGTGTATATCACCAGAGCACTGGACAGTGTCAGTAGGTCAGAGATTGGTGTCAGTAGGGCAGTGGACAGTGTCAGTAGTTTTTATTTTTATTATTTTTTTACAATATTATTTTTTTAAATTATTTTTTACAATATATATATTTTTTTAAATTATATTTTACAATTTTCTTTCTTTCATTATGGGGCTTTGGTGAAATATCAAGGGTCTCAAACTGGTGGCCCTCCAGCTGTTGCGAAACTACAAGTCCCATCATGCCTCTGCCTGTGGGAGTTATGCTTGTAACTGTCAGCCTTGCAATGCCTCATGGGACTTGTAGTTTCACAACAGTTTTGAGGACTCTAAACAGACCACTGATGTCTCACTTTTGAGACAGAGAGAGAAACCGAGGACAGAGATTCCCCAATCTCTTTTTCTGCAGCTTACAGTAAACATATGTGGCGGCCTTGCCTCCCCAACTACAGGCCTGATGGTGACCTCCAGAATCAGGGAGGACTGACATTCCTCCTCAGGGTGCAGGTTACTAGGCATAGTGGGTGTAGTGCAAGATGGAAACATGGGTGCCAGTCACTTTTTGTAAAAAATGAACAAAGAGTTTTATTTCTCTTAACAGGAACAGGGGAGAGAGGGTTAGGGTACAGGACACCCTTAGGCAAATGCAGTGGCAAAACTGGCAGACTCTGCAGACAAACATAGAACTAGGCAGACAGCCATACAGAAAAAGGGGCTTTTAGCTGAATGCAGCGATCTGTATCTTTGTAGCAACGGCTGTCTCCTATAGTAACGCTTCACTCTCAATGTCTCACTGTAGATCTGCACATGTAACTCACAGTATCCCACTATAGATCTTTACTCACATCTCACAGTATCCCACTGTAGATCTTCACACTGAGCTCCACGTCTTTCACTAGACTTCTGGGACTCCCAGTCTCCCGCTGGATCCCCTGAGCTCTACTCTCAGCTAACTGCCGTATCCCTCAAGCTTCACTCGCACTATCCCTCTGGGTCCCTGGTTTGACTTGCAGCTACCCGCTGTACTTATCTTCAAGGTGCACCCACGCCACCTGCTGGGTTCCTGGATGAGTCTACTGAAGCTTTTCCACTTCTCCACCTTCCCTGGCTAGTGAAGAGTCTGCTCTGGTACTTCTTCAAAACTCCATCCTTTCTGCACCTTCCTCTGATAACAGAAGTGGTTGTCCCTTTGTAGCAACTGCTTCTCCTTTACCACTGGCACTGATCCGGCTCTCCCTCAGGCAGAACCTCCTCAACTTGGCTAAGCCTCCAACTTGAAGCCTAACATAATGCTGCTGCTCGGATTCCTGGATAGGCCTCAGACTGGCCTAGCAGCCAGGAGCTCCCGGGATAGGCCTCAGGCTTCTGGCCTAGAAACCCAGAGCGATTTGACACACATCCATCCCAGGCAGCCGCCAGGCAGAAAAGAACATTGATCACCTGACTCCACACCTCCAAATACATAGAATACCCCGAAAGAAACTCCTGCTGATTGGCTAAGACAACATATTTACTCATAACCCAAATTCTCTGTGATCCATCATCCTAATGTCAAAGGCAGCAACGCCACCTAGTGACAGAAGGGAGAGACTACACACCAGACCCAGGCTTAGAACAGGAATCAGTGGATCCTAACTACCAATTAGCCAGGCTAGTTACCACCTAGCACCAGGCTTGTTACCACCTAGCACAACTAAATTTGCTAGCAGCCCTGTTTAGGACCAGGGTGCTACACATAGTTTACTATGCTTCAGTTAAGAATGAAAACAGGTGTGATCAGTACAGATCAGACCACTCACTGTGTTCATTCAGAAAAGGAAGGGGCTGGTTAATGAAATATTTACCAGCCCCTTCCCCGCTCCATGAGAGTAGAGGAGGGAAACTGGCAGCACTTCAAAGGGGAGACAGGAAGCAGGGGGAATCTGCACCTCATGGGGTGATTAAGGTGTGCCCAGGCATATCCGGCACACCTTGTGCGCACGCCTATGGGCAGACCATAGGGTGGCTTGCCCCTGTCAGAAGCCTTGTGCCCCAGAGGGTCCAGGGTTTGAGGCTCTTCCTTCTTCAGAGGTTGGACCATTACTGCACCCTCATGCACTTTTTGTGTGCTTTAATTTCACGGTTCACATGATTTCAACAAGCATAGCGATGCGGAGCGCCGTAAAAAAAAAAAAAAAAGCAGCAATAACTATGGGAAATAATAAGTGCACACACCAATCTCTCAATGCATCACATGTTTTGAGAACAAAAATGATTTTTACCAAATCAAATGATGTTTTGAAAGACATGTCATATCAATGTGTGTTAATGAATGACAATCAAAGCCCAGATTTAGCATTTTTACTATGCCACAATAACATGTTGCGGGTTTTTTTTTTTTTTTTTGTCGAGAGTACGTGTTGACACAGTGTATCCATCCAGTAAGTTGGTAGTGCCAGCCTGTGGTCCCAGCTCTCATCTCCATCCTATAGAGGATGATGTCGCTGGATGCCAGGATGGGCACAGATTGTACACCCACCTCCACACCTACACAGAGGCAGTCAGAGAGGCAGTACGCTGAGTAACATGCTACGTGCCATCTTCATGCAGCTGGTTCCTCACCAGCTCGAGGCAGGGAGCTCAGCACAGTGCACTCACTCAGGAATTTCTGTGTGGGTTCGACTCCTCATGAAAATGTAAAAAAAAAAAAAGTGCATTTTAAAAACTCCTACTGCTAAACTGAACCTGGTATTGCTCTTGATCCGGAGACTGGCATAGAAGTCGTTCTGGTGCAGGGCACCAAGTTATGGACCTTTGGATTTAAAAAGTACATTTTTCAAGGTAATTGTTGTATTGATTTCATGCAATTTTATTTTTGACTGTGAGTTTGAATTTATTTTTTTTTTTTTTTTGCTGTTTATGTGTTTTTTTTTTTGCACTATAATGTCAGTATTATTTGATTTTTTTTTTATGTATTTGTATGATCTATTTTTATCAATCCTTATTTGCAACAGCTGTTGCAGAGGAAAAGTTGGCACAATATAAAATAATAATTGCAGAACTTGAGTTGCTTTATATTTTATATTATTGTTTTATAGGTTATATTGATATGCTCTTTGGTTATATTTTTGTACTTTTTTATATAAAATATCATTGCAATTTACTGCTAGATCTGAGCATTTATTTTTCTTTTTAAAGGGTCAGTTTAGCAGTTTTATAGTTTCTCAGTAGATGCTTTAGATTTAGATCATCCATTGGTTTCTTATATCCCTCAAAAGTCCAATAACGCTTTGGGGTCTATTTAGCAGTGAACGTGAATTTCATTAAACATTCTACAGTAGAAAATCAATAGCTGTCATTTAATACACATTCACCTGGAGGATTCTCCTTTGGAGAATGTTTGGTAAATTGCTGCTTTATAAATAAAGACCCCGATCTCTGTAATTGCACTTTTGGGACAGCTTACCTGCAGTCCCAGTCAATACAATGGGGAGGGGGTTAGATTTTTTTTTTTTTTTTAGGGTTGCATAAACTGTTAGCACTATATAAATCCTTAATAATAATAATAATAATAATAATAATAAAGTTAACAATAATAATCAAAATATATAAAAATAATTATAAAAGAACATATATAAAATAATATATAACACCAATAATAATAATAATACAAATAATAATGATTAAAAATATAATAATAATAAACAATAATAATAATAATGCTCTGGTGAACGTTGCCTGGGAAGAAAACGCAGCCATGAATGTGAATACCCGAAATGTCAAAGTGGGCAAGAACAGAAGCAGCAACCACAGCAGAGATATCTGGAACCCTCAACAGATATAGGAAGCCAGGGATTGACTCAGTCTTCTGGATGCCACCCATAATTGAAATGTCATTTTTAGGTGGGCTGGCTAAAAATGTAGAACAAATAATGCAATAAATAAATACATATGAAAGTCCAGAATTATATTTTTATTTGAGATTGGCAAGGAAAAGCGTTTACACGTTTCGGGTGTTGCAAAGGTCTACCTTCTTCAAGGCTATGAACCTATAAAACCAAACTGGCAGCTCTATTTGTCCAGGGACTTCTGTGGATGGTCCTTAGGAAGACATAACTCTAGAATGAAGTATTGGAGCACCACATTCCAGACAAAAGTCTAGAGTTTTAATTGAGATCACCCAGGAAATTCCAGCATGTTTCGGGGGGGTTGCAAAGGTCCCCTTCTTCATGGCTATTAAAATATAAAGCCATAAAAAAAGCAATATCTTTTCATGGTATTATATTATATACTATTATACTTACGGCTTGGTATTTTAATAGCCCGGAAGAAGAGGGCCTCTGCAATCCCAGAGAAGTGTTGGCTTTTCTTGGGCCATCTCAATTTAAACTATGATTCTAGACTTTTATAAGTGGAATGATGGTTCTATACTTTACTTCTATTTTATATTTATGTCTTCCTAAAGACCACCTACAGAAGTCGTAGGACAAATAGAGCTGTCGGTCTGGGTTTATAGGTTCATAGCCTTGAAGAAGGAAGGTTTTTTGAAACCCTAGAAACGTTTTGGCTTTTCTCAAGCGATCTCAATTAAAAACTATGATTCAGGACTTTTATAAATGGAATGGTGCTTCTATACTTTATTTTACATTTATGTCTTCTTAAGGACCATTTACAGAAGTCCTAGGATAAATAGAGCTGTCGTTCTGGGTTTATAGGTTCATAGGTTTATAGGTTCATAGCCTTGAAGAAGGAAGGTTTTTGCAACTCTAGAAACGTGTTGGCTTTTCCCAGGCGATCTCAATTAAAAACTATGATTCAGGACTTTTATAAGTGTAATGGTGCTTCTATACTTTATTTTACATTTATGTCTTCTTAAGGACCATTTACAGAAGTCCTAGGATAAATAGAGCTTTCAGCCAACTCTAATATAAAAAATCCTATTCTTTTAAATACTTAAATACTCACTGATTGAGTGCTCCAGTGGTCCTCGCCACTAGAAGAAGTATTGTGGCTACAGAGAGCAAGTTAGTCACTCATAAATTCATAAATTTTCTTATCCTAAAAAATATAATCTCAACCGAC
>BLSH010192610.1:173190-190484 GCA_018402905.1 Glandirana rugosa | reverse complement strand
TCTGTGTACAGCCTGGGCCTAGAGTCCAATGGACTTCGCAGGGTCAAAGAAATTGATTTGAAGACCATTAACCGGTAGAATATTGTTTGCACACTTGTATGGAAATTCTAAAAAAATCATTTTGCCAGAGCTTTCGATCTTACCATCATGGAGTCAACTGATTTTGATCAAAAGTCCTTAAAATTTTGTCCAGGCCTTCTACTTGAATGGAATCCTAGGCGTAATTAACAGGTTGCTCTTCTTGCCTAGAACATGTGCGTTACAATATGAACAGATTTTCCCGAATGGAAACCACCTTCGAAGTTAGAATTTTCGCTAGCGAAAAAGTTTCCATCCCGCTCCTTAATAGGTCTCTGATGTAAGGGGGGCGTCGATGTAAGAGGGAATTCTGATGGGGACCCTGATGTTAGGGGAGACTCTGATATGGACTCTAATCGGAACTCTGATCTAAGAGAGGACTCTGATGGGGACTCTGATGTAAGGGGGGCTCTGATGGGGACCCTGATGTTAGGAGGGGCTAGGATGCCAAGGGCGGACTCAAGTTTATTTGAAATTTCTTTATTTTGTTTTGCGGAAGTTTTTTCTTTAAATGATGCAGTGTGGCCCTTTCACTGGAGACCCCTGCCTTAGACCATTGTTAGTCAAGGAACAGCTTCACTTTATAGGGAAGTCCTGTGCATCAAAATCAAAAGGGCATCAGACATCCCTGAATTATTCATCTGATCATTTTATTTTTTTTTATGTCCTAGATCACCTTAATCAAAATTTTATGAACGGTTTCTTGAGGCTGCTTATAGTTTGGGTAAGTTTAGAGATCATCTCTGTTTTCATTTTGAAAAATGTTTCTGTTACTGATATTACAAAGCTGACCTTAAAGCGGAGTTCCACCCACCAATACATCTTTATATATTTCAAATCCTCTATGCATGATGAATCACCTTTGGAAAAAAAAAAATGTATACCCGCCCTAAGTGCCCTGTTGCTATGTGGTCCCTGTAATCTTCCACTCCGCATCACTTCCTGCCTCGCCTGGGCTCATGGGAGATGTGATTCATCATTTCCCATGAGTCTGTGGGCATCCTTGAGCTGTAAAATCACATTATTTCCAGACAGGAAATGAGGCGATTTTGTGGGGGAGAGACATGTTACCTATGTTGCCATAACAACGGGGTGGGACCTTCCTCCGTCGCTGCCCATTGTAATTGCAACAAGACATGCACTCCAAATCGAGCGGTGCATGCTGGTTACCCAGCATGCACCTTATCCAGGAAGAGACTCGAGGAGGGGGCAAGTGGGCTTCACATGCCCACAGCTAAGATGGGAACTCCCAGTAAAGAAAAAATCAGCAATGTAAGTACAAAATAAATAGGAAGAGTACCCAGTTTTAAAGCTTTCAATTACTTTATTTGTGTAATGAATACTAACCAGGTGGATGCCAAAAAAAAAAAAAAATGTATGTGGGCGGAACTCCATTTTATAAAACCTATTGTCAATTTTATTCATAAATGCGGAACTAGCTTATGTAGTGAGAAATGATGTCTACCCCTTTCTACCATTAGAGTTAAAACAATAAATACAAACAAGGTATTTAAGCATTAAGGCTGGGTTCACACCTATGCGAATTGGATGCGGCTTACACCGCATCCAATTCGCATGACACTTTGTTTTCAATGTGTCAGGTTCACATAGGGGCGGTGCATTCGCATTCTGCATTGCACAGAAAACGTGTGCGTTTTCTGTGCAATGTGGTGCGAATTCCCAGGCCATTCTGTTCAATGGGAGCGCATCTGACCCGCAGATGTGCTCCGCAATGAACGGCGATTTTACGGGGATCTTTCCCTCTCCTCACTGCACCCACCCTCCCCAAGCAGCTGATGCTCTGCGAGAACGGACAGGAGCCACCAAACGGCAGATAGGCTGGAATTCGCACCGCAATGGTGTGAATCCAGCTTAAAGTGTTACTAAACCCATAACAGTAAAATCTGTCTGTATATGCAGTAAATTGTGTTTGTTATACTCACTGTGGAACCTAGGTGGGTAATTCTCTGCATTGTGTAAAAAGGCTGTTTGATCCTGTCTTCTCTGATCCTCCCCTCCTTTTTCTGACTTTTAATAATTTCCTGATAACACGGAGTCTATGGAGTCAGGCTGCACATGCTCAGTTTGGTGTATATTGCTAGAGATTTTATTTTTTTTTTGGGAGGATGATGATCAGCACAGGGCCAATCAGCACTGTCCAGACAGAGGGTCAGGGGTCTTGCAGTCTCATAGCACAGTCTGAAAAACTCCTCCTACAAGCTTTAACCAGTCACTGATAGAAGTCACAAGACTGGATATACTGCTGATGGGAAAAGGTATTTAGCAGTTTATATTTAGTAAAATAATTGAATTTCATGTTCTATGTACTGTGGGTGACCAGATATAAAGAATGCAGAGTCCTGGGTTTGGTAACACTTTAAGTGCCCATTCCCACCAGAACATGGAACGGGAAACCCGTGTTTCGTGCTAAACTGGTTTACTCTACATACCTGTATTTTGTGTTCACCTCACTCAAAGTCCCACGGGCGAAAATATAGCTTTTTATTGCCCTGTGTTTCATGCTCGTTTCCAGCACCGCTTTCAAAACGTACTGTGCTTCCAATCTGCAGCAGGAGTCAGTGCTGACTTAACCCCTTTGCGCCAGCCACACGCAAATATGCAGTATCTCAGCGGGTGGGGCTTGGCAGCGTGCGCTGCATTTTTGCGTGCATTAGTGCAAATACAGCTGTGCTGAGAGCGTGCGCCCTGCGCGCTCCTGCCACGGTTACTGGCTGCTAACGGAAAGCTCCCGATCGCTACGTGCAATTGGGAGGTTTCCAATAATATGACTGACGTGACAGCGAATCACAGTGCTCGCATGATCATAAACCCCGCCCTGCCTCCCAGCATCCTAAGGCCCGGGAGATGCCAGCTCCAAGGGGTTAACGACATTCCAAATGCAGGTCGCAAATGCAGTGCATTTGCCTGTACCATATTGCATGGTACAGTAGTACCATGCGATCTGGTTGCTGTGCATTGGTTTACAAAATCAATGCATTTCGGGCTCCAAGCTCTGCACCCTTTATTAGGATTTGAATAAACAAAGAAACAATGTATGCTAGTTCAAGAATGAATAAATAGTTGACTTTCCGACATTGAGCACAGCATCCTCCAGCCCTCAACGAGCTGATGATGGACTCTGTTCTGATTGATACACTGCCAATCCGCTTATTATTTATTGATTCTTGAAACCGTATACATTGTGTTCTGTTACACACAAAATCCTTGCCAGGACTTCCAGAACTCCTACTTCCAGAATCCACTCTTGCTTTCAATGGTCATGAGCCAATGATACTTGCAGAATCCCTAGATATCCATAGATCATCCAATGGTGCTCGTAGTATCGCTGCGAAGACTTCCAATGATTCTTGCCGAATCCCTACCAGGACTTCCAAAATCCCTGCCACACTGACATCCAGGGTCATAGGTCATCCAATGGTACTTGCAGTATCACTGCCAAGACTTCCAATGATACTTGCCGAATCCCTACCAGGACTTCCAAAATCCCTGCCACGCTGACATCCAGGGTCATAGGTCATCCAATGGTACTTGCAGTATCACTGCCAAGACTTCCAATGATACTTGCAGAATCCCTATCAGGATTTCCAAAATCCCTGCCACCCTAACATCCAGGGTCATAGGTCATAGATCATCCAATGGTACTTGAAGTATACCTGCCAGCACTTCCAGTGGTACTCGCAGAATCCCTACCAGGACTTCCAGAATCACAGTCACCCTGACATCCAGGATCATAGGTCCAATGGTACTTGCAGAATTCCTACCAGGACTTCCGCAGTTCATTGAATCAACAACAGACTTGTGAGCGGGACTTATCACCCAATGTGGCGACCATTATCAACAAACTTAGAGGCATGGGGGACTATAGTCATGAGAAAGTTAGCATTAAGGTGGCACCCCACTTGCAGAATTCCTACCAGGACTTCCAATATCTCTGCCACCCTGACATGCAGGGTTATAGATCATCCAATGGTACTCGCAGTATTAATGCCAAGACTTCCAAAGATACTTGAAGAATCCCTATCAGGACTTCCAAAATCCCTGCCACGCTGACATCCAGGGTCATAGGTCATAGATCATCCAATGGTACTTCCAGTATCGATGCAAAGACTTCCAATGATACATGTAGAATCCCTACCAGGACTTCTAATATCTCTGCCACCCTGACATCCAGGGTCATAGATCATCCAATGGTACTCGCAGTATCGCTGCCAAGACTTCCAAAGATACTTGAAGAATCCCTACCAGGACTTCCAAAATCCCTGCCATGCTGACATCCAGGGTCATAGGTCATAGATCATCCAATGGTACTCCCAGTATCGATGCCAAGACTTCCAATAATACTTGCAATATCCCTACCAAGATTTACAAAATCCCTGCCACCCTAACATCCAGGGTCATAGGTCATAGATCATCCAATGGTACTTGAAGTATACCTGCCAGCACTTCCAGTGGTACTAGCAGAATCCCTACCAGGACTTCCAGAATCACAGTCACCCTGACATCCAGGATCATAGGTCCAATGGTACTTGCAGAATTCCTACCAGGACTTCCGCAGTTCATTGAATCAACAACAGACTTGTAAGCGGGACTTATCACCCAATGTGGCGACCATTATCAACAAACTTAGAGGCACGGGGGGCCATAGTCATGAGAAAGTTAGCATTAAGGTGGCACCCCAACTTAGAAGCGAGCCATTGCCTTGCACGATTCCACTTAAAGTGGAATCCACCCTATTAAAAGTTAGCAGCTACAAAAAGTGTAGCTGCTGACATTTAATAATCGGACACTCACCTGTCCCAGGCTTCATCGATACAGCCGCCCGCAGCGTCGCTATTCTCCCTCTCCTCCGTATGGCGCCGGCATCACGAGTGTGGGCACCTGGCTTTGGCTTCGATCCGCGCTGTGAGTGGCCGGCGTGCCTTCTGGGACCTGTGACGTGTCTCAGAACTTCCTTCCAGTTCCATGGCACCAGGAGAGGAAGTGGACCAGGGACCCTGTGAAAACAGGGTCCCCGCTCCCCCTCCCCAAAAACAGTGAGAATGAGCTGGAACACTTTATGTAGATCCACTTCTTACTTCCTCTATCTCTTCCCATACCTTCCAAGCTAGATCCCTAGGTTCCCCAGGCCACGATTCCAGTCCCAAATATTGGGTACCAATTGCTGGGAAGGGGTCAAGCACACCAACCCCCTTGCTACCTGGGGTACCATCTCCCATGCCAAGGCACTAACCTCCCGCTGGCTGTCTGCTATAATATTCCACACCACTCAAGACAACAGCGATATGGCTGCATCTCCTGCCAACTCCCCTGCACAATTAACCCTTTGTGGTGGCCATCTCTCTTTTCCTCTTCATCCCCCTTTTTAGTACAAGCCCTGTTCTTTTGATACGCTCTTACATGCACCCCTTTGTGGGAACTTCACACCAGGCATTTGGCAACTTTAAAGCGGAACTTCAGTAATTTTTTCATCTTTCCATCTATTAAATCTTCTGCACTTGTTGTTTTAACTTTGGATAGTAAAACATTTTTTTTCTGCCAGTAAATACCTTATACAGTCCACTTCCTGTTTCTTGGCTGGAAAAATGCCACGGCGTTTGACATCATGCACAGCTCTCTCTTTCACTCTTGTGAGGGTTTGTCAGGAAGGGAGGGGGGATGAGTCATAAGAGGGCCAATGAGAGCTGCAGAGCTGGAGGTGTGTGTCTGTGTAAATCCAGGAAGTGAACAGGCAGCAGCTTCAGCTGCCCTCATATAACATGGATGCAGCCAGACTCAGTGGAGGGAGATTTCTGTAGCATATTTGGCAAGTACAAAATCACAGTTTATATACAATAATATGCAAAGTGGTTAGAGGGAAGCTTCAGAATGGCAAAGATGTTTTTATTACAAATTATGTGAGCAGATTGCAGTTCCTCTTTAAGAGCTTTTGCTTGAAATTACAAAGTTCATGTGGCACCGTCTCTCAAAGATCCTTCTAGGGCCAGCTCTAGTTCATCTTAAATTAGGCTGCCCAAAAGGATATTTTTCAGAAAGGAAAAGTCTGTTCACATCCATGTTCCTGTACCCCGATTGGGTACCCCAAAAGGGGGGGCCACATGCTCAGGACAGCTTTACATGATGCAGCACTCCTTCCTCTCTGTTCCCATGCTGGAGCTCTCGCTCTCATACAAGATGATCTCTTTTTATATGTTCCTCCAGCAGGGGGCAGGGCTCTGCAGAAAAACTGGGGTAGTGGGGCTAGCAGAGTTAATCCTAGCAGCACCACTTCTGTGGAGAAGCATTATCCAAGCAGTACAATTAAAACAGAAGAAAATACACTTACCGGTAAACCCAGAAATACTGAACACAGCCAACACTGTAATACCTCGCACCCGTTTACAGGCTTGTCCTCTGACCAAAGGGTATTTAAGCTCCAGCCTTTTTAGTGGCTGGTGCTGTGTCTTATCATCAGCTGCCCTGAGAGCCATGATAGTTGCCTACCAGTTGCCAGTTTGTTGCTGGACTGACCTTACTACTCTCTTGTTTGCCACCTGCCAAGACCCTCGTCTAGACTTGACTATTCTCTAACTCACTGCTTGCCTCAACCTCTGCTTAGGCCCTGACTACACTTTTGCTTGCCACTTGCCTTGACCTCTGCTTGGACCCTGACTACTCTCATGCCTGCTGCCTGCCCTTAACTTCACCCATCTGATGACTCATTCTGTCCTGTCTCCTCAATGAAACCGCACTGCTCCTTTAACTCCTTTGTGAGACAAACCTGAGGGCCATGAATCTGGTGACAGCTAGCAGCAAAGTAGCCCGGGGGCCACTATTGCCACCGACCCATCACTCCTTTCAGGGTGCTCTGGTAAAGACCATTCTGTTGCTTAGACTCTGTGCCTTGGGAAGACCTGTATTACCCAACAGCGGTTTCCACCCATAACACATCTTTTTTTGTTTCCTCGAGCCCTGATGAGGCAGAGCTTAGCTCCCAGAATGTGTTGGTTTTGTAAACTATTTATTATTTTAAACCCATTAAAGTTTTCCAGAGAGTGTATTGCTTCAATTCAGTTTGGACTTCCCAACTGCTGGAAAGGCAAGTGTTCACATTTGTATGCCATCTTTTTTGTTTCCTCGAGCCCTGATGAGGCAGAGCTTAGCTCCCAGAACCTGTTGGTTTTTGTAAACTATTTATTATTTTAAACCCATTAAAGTATTCCAGAGATTGTATCACTTCAAGGCAGTTTGGACTTCCCAACTGATGGAAAGGCACGTGTTCACATTTGTATGCCAACTTCCAAGACCCTTGCCTGGACCTGACTATTCTCTTGCTTGCCACCTGTCTCAACCTCTACTTGGACCTTGACTAGTTTTAGGCCTGGTGCCTGCCCTCAACTCTACCTACCTGCTGACTCATTCTGTCCTGTCTCCTCAGTGTAGCCACATTGCTACTTTGACCCCTTGATGAGATGACCCAGAGGGCCATTACCTGGTGACAGCTAGCAGCAAAGTAGTCCAGGGACCACTATGGTCACCAACTCATCACTCCTTGCAGGGTGCTCTGGTGAAGACCTTGGGAGGACCTGTATTATCCTGCAGCTGTTTCCACCCATAACACATAGTTTTTTTTTGTTTCCTCAAGCCCTGATGAGGCAGAGCTTAGCCCCTGAAACAAGTTGGTTTTTGTAGGCCATTTATTATTCTAAACTCATTCAATATTACCAGGGGCTGTATCTCTTGAACGCAGCAGAGTTTGGGCTTGCCAACTGCAGGAATTGCAAGTATTCACATTTGTATGTCACCTGCCATGACCCTTGCTTGGACCTGCTTGTCCCCTGTCTTGACCTATGCTTGAACCCTGACTACTTTTGTGCCTGCTGTCTGTTCTCAACTCTACTAACCTGCTGACTCTTATTCTGTCCTGGCTCCTTAATGTAGCCACACTGCTCCTTCGAACGCTTGATGAGGCCCGAGGGCCATGACCTGGTGACAGCTAGCTGCAAAGTGGCCCAAAGACCACTAGGCTGCTTGCTCTGGTCATGATCAAGCTGTCACCATCAGGGGGGTACAGGCAGTACTGTTGTAAGGGGCCCCAGTGTCTCAAGGGGCCCTTACAACAAAGACTTAGCAGTCTTTAACATTCCCGAACCATAGCCGATAAAAACACCAAACTTGGGTCACATAGACAGAGCCCCATGGGCAACAACTGGTCCAAGTTTGGGACCTACAGCACCTAAGGTTCGCCGTACCAGGATCTCAAAATGACCAGTCATTGACCGGCAATTGTCTGGTAAATTTCGGACTTAAAGCGGAGTTCCACGCAAAAGTGGAACTACCGCTTTAAAGCCTCCTCCCCAGCTCCGAATGCTGAAACAGAGCTTTTGGGGAGGAGGGAGGGTGCGGATACCCGATTGTTATGGGTACTTCCGCTCCGCTCGCCTTAGGCGATCGGAAGTGGAAGGTCTCCTTCCCCCTCCCTCCTGAAGTCTTCTGGGACACAGGACAGATCCTAGAAGACTTCGGGACCAAACACGAAGTGCAGCGCCGCTCGTGCGCGCCCGGCCATGAAGCCGTGGTAGGGTGCCCACAGTAGCAATGCCGGCGCTGCGGTGGGGAGTGGGAGAGATCCGAGGCTCCGTGCGGTCCCATCGCTGGACCGGGAGGCAGGTAAGTGCCTGTTTATTAAAAGTCAGCAGATATACTTTTTGTAGCTGCTGATTTTAAATAAACATTCGGAAAGGGTGGAACTCCGCTTTAACATTGGAGTCTATGGGAGGGGGTCACCTGGTTTGGGAACACCGTTCTCGTGAACCCCCATTCTCGCGAACCACCCGCGATAAAAATACCAAACTTAGGTTACATAGAGAACGCCCCCTGGACCACAACCGGTCCAAGTTTGGGACCTCCAGCACCTATGGTTCGGCTTTACTAGTGACCAGTTATTGACCGGCAATTGTCGGGTGAATTTCGGACTTAACATTGGAGTCTATGGGAGGGGGGCACCTAGTTTGGGGACACCGCTCTCCCAAACCATAGGCGATAAAAATACCAAACTTGGGTCACATGGAGAGGACCCCCCTGGACCACAAGTAGGCCCTCCATCACCTATGGTTCGGCGTGAGGTCTTATTGCAAGCTTCAGGTGAGGCTGTGTTGCCTGTGCACTCTTTTTTTAACCCCTTGGATCCCACACTAGCATGCATCGCACACTTCACTTGAATGGGTCATGCTTGGCAGGCTACACCTGGTAAGTGTGACAGGGTGTATAATTCCTACTGCCAGGTCTAAAGCTGTGTAAGGGGCCCCAAAATTTCTGATGGCTGGCCTTGCCGTCACTAAGGCTCCATGCTTTGGGGAGCCAATGTCACCTGGCAGGAGTTTCACCCATACCACCATTGTTCCATTATTTCCTCAAACCCTGATAGGGTGGAGCTCAGCCCCTGAAACATATTGGAGCCTAGCCCCTAAAATGTTGGCTTTTGTAAACCATCTAGTATGGTGTGGCACTTCAATTCTAGACTCTTTCAAGACTTCCAGAAGCTGTACCGCTTGATTGCAGCAGAATTCAGACTCGCCAACCACCAGGGAGGCATGCATTCAGTCTTTTGTTGCAAGAACCAATTTTTTTGTGTTAAAATCACTTTAATCGGTAGCACAATGCAGAACCATATTGACATGAAAAGTGCTAAAACCCGTTTTATCTTACCAGGTGTCAGTGTATTCAAGTCTCATCAATGAATGATGAAATGTGATTGGTTGCTATGTATTATTATGCACTTTTTTCCCCCGTTAGTATTGAATAAACTTGTTACATCTAATTTTTCTTTTCCCAGACTGTAACTTTTCTGCTGCTGTAGCTGACTATAATTGCTTTCCCATAATCATAGAAGAGCAAGAAAACAGTGTGCCGCTATTCACAGTCCCAAATATACCAGTTTATCTCTTTGCTGCCATCTCCACAGTAGCTATTACTTCCAGAAATAAAGTATTAGCAGAGGATGAGACAGCTTTGTGCTATGGTAGGGGTAATTGACTCTAATAATTATGTCCTATTGTTAGATGAGCTGGAGGGATCCTGCCGAGCTTTTGTTACTGGAAATGTTTGGAGATAAGAAGAGTTAAAGAGGAACTCCGGGCAAACATTTAAACACAATGTAGATAGATGTCAAGGTGAACTGTGTTAAAAGCCAAAAGATCTGTAGTTCTGCTCAGCTAGTCTTGTGATCCACATATCCCTGCCAGACAGCACAGCCATGTCCCTGGTCTCCATTGCAATGAAAATGGACCTGTATTCAAATGTTAAACTAAAGTCTTGATGGAGGTGTGAAAAGAGTAACGCGTAAACTTCTTGTGTCTACATTTTGATTTTTGATGTGTTGTTTTAGAGGCGTCAACCTGGAGTGCTCCATGTTCTGCAGTGAGGTGGGCATGGCTTACCATAAAGGAATAACTCTAAATAGGTGTAGTTTAACAGGCATGGCTTCATTAGTACAGTTATGCCCGGTTCACATTAATGCAGGTCTGTGGGCTGCTTTTGCATGGGCACAGCAGCCCATTCATTTGAATAGGCTATTGTGCTTGCATTTCATTAAGGAAAAAGGTTCCATTTTGAAAATGCAACAGTCGGCAAACCACATGGTCAGAGGCGTAACTAGAACCTTCAGGGCCCCGGTGCAAGAAATTATGAAGGGCCCCCCTGACTCCTGGCCAAGGCCTCCATCTTCCTACTGATCCTGGTGCACTTTACTCCCATCGCGGATCCCTTTATTTCGGTATCGCAGCGGGGCCCTTTCACAAGTTCTGCAGTGGGCCCACTTTCTGCCATCTTGGGGCAGCCCCATGGTGGTGAAATGCCAGGGCCCGGTCGCAATTGCAACCTTTACAATCCTGATAGTTCCTTCACTGGTGTCAGTTGTTTTTAATTTTTATTTTAATTTTATTATTTTTTTACCATTTCATTTTATTTCTTTTACAATTTTATTTTTATATTTTTTTTTAGGAGCCCTGTTGGGGGGCTTTGATGAGATATCAGGGGTCTAAACAAACCTCAGCCTTCTATCTCCAAATGTGTAGCATCAGCTGCACAGAATGAATGGACAGGAATAGTTGTGTACCGAGCCTCCCATTCATTCAGAAATAGAAGTATAGTAAAAAACTGTTTACTATGATTCATTTATGAATGAACCAATTGGTACCAATCACTGACTCTGCCTATTCAGAAAATGAAGGAGCTGGTAAAGGACAAATTTACCGACACGCTCCCATTTCTCCATCATGACACATCTTCTACAGCAGCTGGCAGGAGAAAGGAGGGGGGAAGACAGCAGCTCTGTTGGGGGGGGGGCCAGGGAAGCACACAGGTACCCTGGGAACAGCAGAAGACAAGTAAATTGGATAGGAGGGGTGGCAGGGGCAGCATATAGAGGAACCAATCTCCTGCATTAGGAGGAAAATGGGGGAGATTAGTTCCTCTAAATGCCGCCCCTGCTATTCCTCATATCCAGGTGTACAAGGTAGGCACATGGGCCCCCTGGAGCATGGGGCCCGGTTGCAATTGCAACCCCTGTGTGTTTGCACCATGCAATTTCCCTGCAGTTCCTGCACCTGCAAATACGCTGCGTTTTTTGATGCTTGGAGGTACCATTAAGAATGAATGGCAGTCCTGTGCATATTTAAACAGCAGCACATTTTGTCTGGTGGTTGCAGGTGCCAAAACAAGGATGCGGAACTGCACTACCTTCCTCTCTTTGAATGCATATTGTAGAATGGGTTTACTGCCCTGTGTCCATACTCTGTCCCCTTGCTCTGCGGTGCCCAGGGCAGGTTCCCCTCCTGCCTACCCCTTGTCCCGCCCTGTAAGAGATTGCACACATAGAGACTGTGAGGGCCTATAGACTACTTTGCATTAGCTGTGTGCATTGTGCCACATGTTAAATGTTTTGGGTTAAGGCAGCTCATTCATTTGATAAGATGGCTAATGCACTAAGAAAGTTGCATGCAACATTTTGGCAGTTCAGCAAGAAAACTGTAGGTAGGAGGGGTTGCTGGCAGGGGCGTAACTACAGGGGTTGCAATTGCAACCGGGCCCTGTGCTCCAGGGGGCTTGTGTGCCTCCCTTGTACACCTGGATAGGAGGGATTGAGGCGGCGGCGTTTAGAGGAACCAATCTCCTCTATTTTCCTCCTAATGGAGGAGATTGGTTCCTCTATATGATGTCCCCACCGTCCCCTCCTATCCAGTTTACTTGTCTTCTGCTGTTCTGCTGTTCCCAGGGTCCCTGTGTCCCCCCACAGAGCTGCTGTCTTCCCCCCTCCTCTCACCTGCCAGCTGCTGTAGAAGATGTGTCATGATGGAGACATGGGTACGGGTCGGTAAATTTGTCATTTACCGGCTCCTCCGTCAGTGATTGGTACCAATTGGTTCACTCATAACTGAAGCATAGTAAACTGTTTTTTACTATACTTCCGTTTCTGAATGAATGGGAGGCTCGGTACACAACTATTTGTTTATTCGGTGGGACCGTAATAAAGGGTCCCGTGATGGGTGTAAAGGGCCCCAGGATTAGTGGGAAGAGGGAAAGGTCCTGGCCAGGGGTCAGGGGGGCCCTTCATAATTTCTTGCACCGGGGCCCTGAAGGTTCAAGTTACGCCTCTGGTTGCCGGGGATACTGAGAGGAGTCAAAAGACTCTTGACAGTTCAGGAAACATGAAACCATTTCTCTTTTCTCTTGTTTGATTTTCTGTACAGTTGAAAATTAGTTGTTCATGTGAAGCACTCCGCAGTGCCTCCAATTACACATTCATACATGTATGGAAGCTTTAAGAAGCTGAAACCAGACTGCTTGCATTACAAAAAATCAATGGGTCAATGATTACAAAGCTGCATTAAATTGTTCTTTACTATCTGCCTAGAGTTCCGCTTTAAAATATTGTAAAAATTGTGAAATATCAGTAAACTGCCCCATAAGCCCCCCATAACATCTATAAAACCAGTAAGTAAAGTAAATCACTGGAAGTAAAGCCCAGAGCAGATACAACAAGTGAGGATGAATGTGATTCCACAATGGAAGGCCTGTGCAGGGCGTAGTCATGCACACACAGCACCATTGTTCAGGGTCGTGTTTGGACTTCTTGTGCAGCTCGGAAAGACAAGTATATTTTTTATTTCAACATAAAGAACATTGTTTCTCTGTCAATGAAAATGGGGCCTGCTTGTGGCCACTGTGTTAGCATTGTGGGTTGTGCTGATGAAATGGAGTTCTCACTGATGGCTCTGTAGGGTGTCCTGGGAAAAAAAAAACCTAATTGTTTCCATTGTTGCATCTTAAAACAGGTACAAGTCAACTCCTGACCACTGGTTTCTTGGTACAACTCAAAGCCCACCTGTTGTTTGCTGTTTGAACTCAGTGTCTCCTTTTTCTGTTTACTCCAATGTCTTTATTTCCTCTGCTACTGTCAATCTTCTTAAAGTGTGATCAGTTTTTCACATCTTGCTTGCAATACTGTAATGGTCAGTGTTTTGTGCACTATGTTGTACTGTCAAAGAAAGATTACAACTTAGAAACCCAAACTGTGCTTTCCTCTGTTCTCTTTATGTTATTTCTCCTCTTAACCCAAAAATCGACACCCTTATGTACTGTGTGTGTGGATGTGACAATTGAGGGATGTGGTGCCTTGGTCAACCCTCACAACAAGTTATTGTTCCTCTTTACTCAATCATACACAATTTATCCTGCTGCTCCTCCCTTCTTGTCTTCTGTCCCTCTCTCCATGTTCTCCTCCTCCTCTCCTGTCCTCTGTCCCTCTCTCCATGTTCTCCTCCTCCTCTCCTGTCCCTCTCTCCATGTTCTCCTTCTCCTCAACTGTCCCTCTCTCCATGTTCTCCTCCTCCTCTCCTGTCCTCTGTCCCTCTCTCCATGTTCTCCTCCTCCTCTCCTGTCCCCTGTCCCTCTCTCCATGTCCTCCTCCTCCTCTCCTGTCCTCTGTCCCTCTCTCCATGTCCTCCTCCTCCTCTCCTGTCCCCTGTCCCTCTCTCCATGTTCTCCTCCTCCTCTCCTGTCATCTGTCCCTTTCTCCATGTTCTCCTCCTCCTCTCCTGTCCTCTGTCCCTCTCTCCATGTTCTCCTCCTCCTCTCCTGTCCTCTGTCCCTCTCTCCATGTTCTCCTCCTCCTCTCCTGTGCCCTGTCCTTCTCTCCATGTTCTCCTCCTCTCCTGTCCCTCTCATGTTCTCCTCCTCCTCTCCTGTCCTCTGTCCCTCTCTCCATGTTCTCCTCCTCCTCTCCTGTCCTCTTTCCCTCTCTCCATGTTCTCCTGTTCCTCTCCTGTCCTCTGTCCCTCTCTCCATGTTCTCCTGTTCCTCATATATCTTCTGTCCCTCTCATGTTCTCCTTCTCCTATCCTGTCCTCTGTTCCTCCCTCCATGTTCTCCTTCTCCTCTCCTGTCCCTCTCTTTATGATGTTCTTCTCCTCGCTGTGCCCTGTCCATTCTCTCCATGTTCTCCTCCTCATCCTCTCATCTCCTCTCCTGTCCTCTGTTCCTCTCTCCATGTTCTCCTCCTCTTCTGTCCTCTGTTTCTCTGTATATGTTCTCTCCCTCTTCTGACTTCTGTCCCTTTCTCTTTATTTCTTCCATTCCTGTGTTCTGTCTCTTAATCTCCATCTCCTTCTTTATGTTCTCTTCCCCCTTTCCTGTCCTCTGTTCCTCTCTCCATGTTTCCTCCTCCTCTCCTATCCTCTGTCCCTTGTTCCATATTATCCTCCCCCTTTCCTGTCCTATCCTCTTCTCTCCATGTTCTCCTCCTTCTCTCATGTCCACTGTCCCTTTATCTCCATCTCCTCCTCTGCTGTCCTCTGTCCCTCAATTTCTATCTCCTCCTGTAAATTCCTCTTGCTCTCTTTTTTCATCTTCTCCTCCTTTCCTGTCCTCTATCCTTCTCCATCTCCTCCGCTTCTGTCCTCTATCCTTCTCCATCTCCTCCGCTTCTGTCCTCTGTCTCTCTATCTTTATCTCCACTTTTCATTTCTCACACTCCTTTCCCAACCTCTCTTCCTCTCCTCTCCCATCCCTCTAATTCAGTGTTCCCCAACCCTGTCCTCAAGGCCGACCAACAGGTCATGTTTTCAGTAGAGCTGCACGATTCTGGCAAAAATGAGAATCAAGATTTTTTTGCTTAGAATAAAGATCACGATTCTCTCATGATTCTCGCGGCGTAATATATTAAATATACAAAAAAATTGGGCTAACAGCACTGTTTAGCTTTTTGAAAGGGTCATTTTTCCAAAAAAATTGCGTTTACAAGTCAGCTACGCAAACAGCGTGTGACATAAAATATTGCAACAACCGCCATCTTATTCTCTAGGGTCTCTGCTAAAAAAAATATATAATGTTTGGGGGTTCTAAGTCATTTTCTAGCACAAAATAATGGATTTTTATTTGTAAACTGCAAGTGTCAGGAAAGATTTAGTCTTTAAATGGTTAAACCAAACATCTACACAAGGGGAGTTCATTCAGAGTGCATTCCTTTGAAGTAAATTACTTTGTATCTCTTTTAGCGTCTTTTATCAATGGTGATTCAGAACTTGGCTCTCTGCCCAGACTTGGAAGTCTCCCCTGAGACTCAAGTCCCTCCGACTTAGTAAAGACTTCAGGCGACTTGCATTGACTTTTATTACAGTCAAGTCGTGCTGAGTTGCCCCGCAAGTCGGACCCCATTAACTGCACTGAAAATCGCGGTAATGCCCAATGGAGATTGCAGGGGGGTGGGGGGGGGGTAGATCGAGATTGTGATTTTAATACGATTAATCGTGCAGCTCTAGTTTTCAAGATTTCCATTATTTTGCACAGGTGATTTGATCAGTTTCACTGCCTTAGTAATTACCACAGCTGATTCATCTGAGGGAAATCCTGAAAACATGACCTGTTGGTGGGCCTTCAGGACTGGGTTGGGGAACACTGCTCTAATTGATCTCTAATGCTCTCTCCATCGGCCCACTGCTCTCTAATTCTTTCTTTCCTCTTTCCATTAGTCCTTTGCTCTACAATTCTCTCTCTTCATCACATTCACCCTACCGGCTTTCTCTTCTTTTTCCATCTCTCTCTCTAATTTCTTCTCTCATTCTCTGTCACTCTCTTCACTTCTTCTTCTCATCATCAGTCCATTGTTCTCTTTAATACTTTCTTTCATTCTTTCTCCCCTTCCAGCCACTCTTTCTCTCTCTATTTTTTCTTTCTCTCTCTCTTCTCTCTCCATCTCTATTTCTCTCCCCGTCCTCTCTCCATCAGCTCTCTAATTCTCTCTCCAACACACTCCTCTCCCTTAGTCTCTCTCTCCCTTTTTGCATCTGTTTTACAGAACAATCCTCCGATTTAACCTTCACATTCCACTTAGGACAGTGGTTCTCAGCTCCTGTCCTCGGGACCCACTAACAGGCCAGGTTTGTAGGATAACTGAAATACATCACAGGTGATACCATTTGCTGCTCAGTGATTGCAGAATTCTAGTCTTAAGGTAATACTTAAAATCTGGCCTGTTAGTGGGTCCTGAGGACCACTGACTTAGGAAAACCCTTCAGTTTGATAGAAGAATGGAAGTTCTCGGAATTATTTTATGAGTTATATTTGCATCTTCTAATATTCGGCGTCATATGTTTCCAATCTGTTTATTTTGCTTTTGATTGACTTCATCTACATATTACAGCGGAATATAACAACACCATACTGCCGCCCGACTTTAATGATCCCTCGACCAGAATGCGGGGACAGGAGGCGGTGGTGGAGGATTTTGGATATGGTTTAGTTCTGTGACATTTGTGACATGTGGGATTCATAGACAAGTTCACCGGGGGGCCCCCGATAAGAAGAGAGAAGTGTCATTAGTGATGATCTCCAAAATTTTCAGTTTGAGGCCACATTGTATATTTTACAAATATTCACTGCCTGAAAAAGCAGTCCCCCTTTTTGCATCAGAAGGCCCCCCTCCCCCATCACATCAGAGCCCCCCCATCCATCAGAGGCCCCTTACTCATCAGATCTCAATTTTAAAACAGGAGCTCCCCCGACACCATTACCCCATTTCACATCAGAGGCCCCCCCCACATCAGATTCCCCCTTTCACATCAGAAGCACCCCCCCCATCAGCACAATGGTTTCCCCTTTCACATTTCAGAAATCCCCCCCCACCCCATCTTTTTAGAGGACTACTCATTCATCAGATCTCC
>BLSH010192610.1:160036-172190 GCA_018402905.1 Glandirana rugosa | reverse complement strand
CGAAGACTACACTTTCCCTCCTTAAAGCTCCTCCATCACATCAGATCCACCCACTCCATCAGAGTCCCCCTTTCATGCCAGATCTCCCTTTCAGATCAGGAGCCCCCCAACACAAGTACCCCCTTTCACATTGGAAGTCCCCCTCAAATCAGACCCCCACTTCACATCAGATTCCCCCTTTTACATCAGAAGCCCCCCATCTCATCTGAGACCCCCTTTCACATCAGATCTCACTTTCAAATCAGAAGCTCCCCATCACATAAGACTCCCCGTTTCACATCAGAGTCCCCCTTTCACATCAGAGTTCTCTAGACTTGTGCATGGCTGAAAAATTAGTTTGTTTTGGTTTTTCGGAAATTAAAAAAATTAGGGATTCGGAAATCTGTGGTAATTCTGCAATTTTGGTGATTCGGCAATTGCAGTAATTTGGAAATTCGCAGTAATTTTGCAATTGTGTAAATTCGGAAATTCTCTGTAATTTGGCAATTGCGGTAATTGCGGAAATTCGCGGTAATTCGGCAATTGCGGTAATTCGGAAATTTGGCAATTGGATCATCCGAAAATCCGAAAATAACAAAGAACATTTGAAATAATAACTAATAAATAAATATTAAATTATAGGTATTGGAATTTACTTGAAAATATGGTTGTCAGTGATACATTTCATATTTAAGTTCACTAGCAGCCAAATTTTCAAGGAAATTTCAATACCTATAATTTAATAGTTATTTATTATTATTTCAAATGTTCTTTCTTATTTCCGAATTTCCAAAATTCGGAAA
Source organism: Glandirana rugosa (assembly GCA_018402905.1). Taxonomy (NCBI): domain Eukaryota; kingdom Metazoa; phylum Chordata; class Amphibia; order Anura; family Ranidae; genus Glandirana; species Glandirana rugosa. The sequence continues at coordinate 171,408 of BLSH010192610.1, read as the reverse complement.
TAAGAAAGAACATTTGACATAATAATTTATTTCAAATGTTCTTTCTTATATCAGAATTTTGGAAATTTGGAAATAAGAAAGAACATTTGAAATATTAATAAATAACTATTGGCCTTCTTGTCCAACATCAGTGTCTGACCTCACAAATGCGCTTCTGGAAGAATGGTCAAACATAGACTATAGACACACTCCTAAACCTTGTGGACAGCCTTCCCAGAAGAGTTGAAGCTGTTATAGCTGTAAAGGGTGGGCCAACTCATTATAGAACTCTACAGACTAAGGCTGGGATGCCATTAAAGTTCATGTGCTTGTAAAGGCAGGTGTACCAATACTTTGGGTAATATAGGGTATGTACACAGACCGTCATTTTCAAATATTGTTTCTCAAAGCTTGACGCGTTTCTTGGAATATATCCACTTCCTCAGGGGCTATAAATGGAATAAATGAACAGCTCCAAACAATCGTCTTAGGGTCACAATGGTGAGTATTTAAAAGTTCTAAGGGCAAATGTATATGTAGCCATGTGCTCCCTTGAGAGTGGCTGGTAGTAGTGGTTCACCTTATAGCTACCCTCAATCACACCATATTTCACACATCCGTAGACCCTGACCAGGCCGGCTCTTGTTTTTGTTGTTTTAATTAGGGGAAATAACTTGGATGGGGATAAGGGATGACTGTGGGATGCCCAAAGAATTATATTACATGAAGTCCATATACACTCCTGTATATGCGCTCTTCCCTGCAGACTGTTACTCCTCACAACTCTCCAGCACTCAACTTGCTGACCGTTTCTCCTACAGTTCTCTCTCCAGCACTGAACTTAGTAAATCTTCACTCCATTACTTCTCTCCAGCACTGAACTTAGTTTCCAGCTTAAAAGAAAATTTATCAAGCTTCTCTGTTCCTTTCTCTTCACCGCAGCTAGCACATGGTGAGGCCTACTCTCAGCAGAGCCTCCGGAACACCCATTACAGGCCAGGGATCACGGTTCCCTGAATGTGTAGCAAAAAGTCCTTGAGTGCTAGCCGGGCCTTTGATGGACTCCAACTCCCAGCCCATCTCTCTTCCAGTTCCCACCGACCTGTTTTTCCTCAGTGACTCTCCTTTCTCTGAACTGACTCCCAAGGCGCCACAGACTGTCTCCCATCCTGCTTCAGCACTTTCTCTTGCAGTTCCCAGGAACTGTCACTCACCAAACCGGTGGATCACTTTTAAGTCTCTCACTGTGTAGCACCTCCGCTGTTCTCCTGTTCCCTGTGCGACTCTAGGAATCACCACCTACCCGGCTCCACCCGAAACTCCAGGCCCCAAGGTCACCCTCCCCAGACTGGGGTGACCTCCCAGGTAGGGGCCTCCACTGCGCCTCTGCTACATCTCCAGACTTCTCCCAGATTGGGCTGACTCAGAGTATTTAAGGAGGTCTGCCCCCTGCCAATCCTGCTTGGGGATTGGTCAGGGCTCCCCAGAATACTCCAGATGGCTCCACCTATCTCCCAGCTCTCTGACTAGAAACCTTCCCCAGGTTTCTAGAAAGAAGTGGGAGGTTCTGGTGACCTCATCTGTCAAATTTTACCTTACCTAGCAAACCCTTGCTAGAACAAAGTACCTATTCTATGGGGGAGCTACATATATATCATGAGCTCCAGAATTAGGCTAGCCATTCTGGGGCTCACCATTGTGACACTGAGAGGGTCTATTAATCTGTGTGGAGCCGTCCTGTGCGCATGGTACCATAGGTGGATCCCACCTCTTGAATTGTTCCCCCTGTTTGGGTATCTGACAGTCCTTCCCCCTGTCTGGTGCAGTTTGGAGTTGTTCATCTATTCCATTTATAGCTCCTGAAGAAGTGGATATATTCCAAGAAACACGTCAAGCTTAAAGAAACAATATTTGAAAATGACGGTCTGTGTACATATATGACTAAACTAAATATATTTTTCTATTGCTGGGATAAATGTAAAATGAATATACTTTGACAAGATTTTATCCCACATATGATTGGGATTGGTTTTAAGAAGCTTTAATTTATAAATGTATCCATGTGCTTCCTTAAGGGTGTGGCAGTAGTAGTGGTTCACCTTCTAGCTGCCCTCAATCCCACCATATCTCACACATCCGTAGACACTGACCAGGCCGGCTCTTGTTTTTGTTGTTTTATTTAGGGGAAATTACTTGGATGGGGAAAAGGGGTGACTGTGGGATATCCCAGGAGTTTTTGTACACGACTTCCATATACAGTGCTATATATGCACACTTGCCCTGCAGACTATCCTTCTGCAGACTGTTACTCTTCACAACTCTCCATCACTCAGCTTTCTCCTCACAGTTCTCTCCAGCACTATACTTGCAGACTATCAATCCTTCACTTCTCTCCAGCACATCACTTGGTTTCCAGCTTGAAAGGAAATTTATCAAGCTTCTCTACTCTTTTCTCTTCACCGCGGCTAGCACACGGTGAGGCTACACTCTGTCAGCAGGACATCAAGACCACCCATTACAGGCCAGGGATCATGGGCCCCTGAATATGTAGCTCAGTATGTTGGTGCTAGCTGCTTTTTCTCACAGTGACACTCCTTCCCCTGACTGGCTCCCAAGGCTTCCACAGACTGTCCACTATTCCTCTCCCAGCCTGCTCCAGCACTTTCTCTTCCAGCTCCCAGGGTCTGTCACTCACCGACTCCAGTGGACCACTTTAAAGTCTCTCAGTAGCACCTCTGCTGCTCTCCTGTTCCCCTGTGCGACTCCAATAATCACCTCCACTCCTGGCTGCACCCAAACCTCCAGGCCTCAAGGTCACCCCCCAGACTGGGGGCTTCCTCCCCGGTAGAGGCCTCCACAGCACCTCTGCTACATCTTCAGACTTCCACCTCCAACAACTCCTCCCAGATTGGGCTGATCCTGAGTATTTAAGGAGGCCTGCCCCCTGCCAGTCCTGATTGGGGATTGGTCAGGGCTCCTTAGAACACTCCAGATGGCTCCACCTACCTCCCAGCTCTCTGACTAGAAACCCTCCACAGGTTCTAGAAAGAAGTAGGAGGTTCTGGTGACCTCATCTGTTGAATCAACTCAATCCTCCCTGAGCCACTCCCCAAGCCCAGATAAAAACATTCAGGCCTGACTAAATTTTGCCTTTCCTGAAAAAAATCCTCTCTCAAAAATGCCTACACTCTGAGGGCACTACATAAAAAAAAGATTTTGCATTTTAACTATAAAGCTTTGTTGTGCCTTTAAAGTCCCATCTTGTCAAACGAGGTTTTGAACTGTGCTGATATAAGTAGGGAGGTGGCATGTATAGGCCAGGTTAATTGATCTTAATTCCCACCCACTTCCGGTGGCCCTTTGCTTGGATCTAAATGAGGCAGGGCGAACTTCCTAATCATGAGTTCACTGTGATTGACTGTCATAGGGGTCACATCATTCGGAGCCCATCCTGCCAGCTCCCTCATCAGAGGCTAGGAGCTGTATGTGACAGCTCAGTCACTGAGCTGGGAGCATGCAGTGAGCGCGCTTTCAGCACTGGAGCTTGAGCCACCATGAACACATATGTGTGTTGATTAACATACCTCACAACTTTTTGAGATGAGAGCGAGGGACACCTATTAGCAAAAGTATGTAGTCATAGGACACACCCCCTGTCATGCCCCCTTAAAGGAGGATTATAAAAAATTATTAATTAACCACTTAAGGACCGGAAGGATTTCCAGCTTTAGGACCGGAGCCCTTTTTGCGATTCGGCACTGCGTCGCTTTAACTGAAAATTGCGCGGTCGTGCGACGTTGTACCCAAACTAAATTTGTGTCCTTTTTTCCTACAAATAGAGCTTTCTTTTGGTGGTATTTGATCACTGCTGCGTCATTTCTGATCGCCGCTATAAACAAAAGAAGAGCGACAATTTTGCAAAAAAAACAAAATTTCTTACTTTTTGCTAAAATACAAATCCAAAAAAAAATATATAAAAAAACATTTTTTTTCATCGGTTTTGGCCGATTTATATTCTTCCTCATATTTGTGATAAAAAAAATCGCAAACGCCTTTATTGATTGGTTTGCGCAAAAGTGGTCGCGTTTACGGATGATGAGAATTCATATCTGGGGTTTTTATTTTTTTTTTATTTTTTACTAGTAATGGCGGCAATCTGCGATTTTTAGCGGTACTGCGATATTGGGGCGGACATGTCGGAACATTTTGACACTTTTTTGGGACCATTGGCATTTATACAGCGATCAGTGCTATAAAAATGCACTGATTACTGTGTAAATGCCACTGGCAGTGAAGGAGTTAACCTGCAGGGGGTGCTCTAAGGGTTAACTGTGTTCCCTGGGCGTGTTCTTACTGTGGGGGGACTGCCCTAGCTGGGGAAGAGAAATGATCACAGCCCTTCCCCCTCTCACAGAACGGAGGTCCGTGTTTACTTACACGGACCTCCGTTCTTTCACTCCGGGGGGGGCATCGCGGGTGGCCGGCGGAGATCAAATCCGCCGCACACGCTCCCTGGCCCTCCCCGGACACAGTGAGTGCGCGGGCGCGCCTCCGGCGGCACGCGCGCGCTCACTGGGCTCGATCTCGCGGCCGCCGTCATATGACGGCGATCCGCGTTACAGAGCCACTCTGTCGCTGTCAATTGCCGACCAGCGGTCAGCAAGTGGTTAAACCCACAAGTGCTTTTTTTTTTTTACCACTACTATTCTTTATATTGGCTTTTGAAATTTACAAATGCCGCAATTTAGAAATTGGTTAAAAAAGTTTAGTACTGGGAGACAGTTTTTGAAAGATAAAAAGTACATTTTATATACAACTATAAAGATCAGACCAAAATGAGGAAAAAAGAGGGACAGAGGGACTTTGTTCTAAATCAGGGACAGTCCATCGAAATCAGGGACAGTAGGGAGCTATGCATTAAGGCCCTCCATCCAGGCCCAAACATATGTGTGTGTTATGTGGTCAGCGACAGGTTAATTATTGGAATTTCCCCAAACCAATGGTGGAAATCATGTACCCTCCACCAAACTCTGGATCTTACTGCTAGAACTAAGGACTTAAGCCAGCCATAGATGGTTCGAATCTCAGATGGTTTGGCAGGGACCGGAGGAGAACCATGTATGAGAAGGCTGAATGTACTCAAGTTGATTGATTGATCAACTTGGGTACAACCAGCCAGTTGAGTTTTACATGCTATTAATAATCACTGTGTTCTCCCGGCGAGGATGGCTTTCCTTGCACACCCCCCCCCCCCCCCACGGGTAGAATACAATGATTCGAAGGGAGGGATTCCCCCATCAACACTGTGTTGATGGGCGATTCTAGCAATTTTCTTTCCTGCAATCCAGCCTTTCTCAACCTTTTCAACACAGAGGAACCTTTGAAATAACTTTCTGGTCTCAGGGAACCTCTGCTAAAAATTACTATATCTACCTCTCATGATAAATTAGTGTGATGCTCAGTGGGAAGAATGTTCCTTACACTTGTGGGCCTTGGGAAGAATTACCCCCTTCACATATAATGAAAAAGATCATTGGTGTCAGTGGGAACTTATCTGAGAGCCAGAATTTGCTCATTGCACCCTCAAGGAACCCCTAGCAACTCCTGGAGGAACCCTTGGGTTTCATGGAACCATGGTTGATAAACCTTGTTGCAACCTGTGGTTGCAGGATAGAAAAACGCTCCATCTATGGCTGGCCAAAAGGTCAATAGTGTTAGTGGGAATTTATCTGAGAGGCAGAAATTACTCATTGCTCAAGAAACCCCTAACAACCTCTGGTGGAACCGTGGTTGAGGAACCCTGATGCAACCCATGGTTGCAAGAAAGAAGAAGGCTCCTGTCTATGGCGGGCTTTAGGCTAAGTAGCAAACATGGATGTAACTTGAAACTTGGGGGAGCAAGGGTTTGGCATAAAATTTAGAGGGACCTCACACTTGAAGGGACCTGAAGGACCTGGTATGAATAAGAGGGGAAACCCAACATTTTTTTAAACCATCCTCCCCTCTTTGCTTATATGGCTTAGATTCTCGGTTATTGGCTGTATAAGTGAATAGGGCTGGTGACATCACTGGTTGTGAAGGACTCAGAGGTGCCTGCACCTACCAGTGTCCTTAACAACCATTGACAGGGGAGATTTATAATGGACAACAGCAGTAATACTACCACTGTACATGACGTTTGGTTCTCACTTAACGGGTAAACATCTGGGCATTCGGATGACAGCCAAAGCTTGAGCCAAACTTGTGTTTGGACTGAACTTTGAGCTCATCCCTATTACCCATGGAAATCGATGGCTATATACCAGTGTTTCTCAATTTCAGTCCTCAAGGCCCACCAACAGGTCATGTTTTCAGGCTCTCCATTATTTTGCACAGGCGATTTAATCAGTTTCACTGCCTTAGTAATTACCACAGCTCTTTCATCTGAAGGAAATCCTGAAAACATGACCTGTTGGTACACTTGAGGACTGAAACTAAGAAACAATTGATCTATATGCAGCACTTTATCATTTGTGGCACCATAGACTGGCAGAATACTATGTACCATGACTAGCATGAATTGATACATTGTCACAAATGTTACAAATGCATGCATGTGAAATAATAAAGACATAAAACAATTCATGTTCTTTTACACCTTGCATACCAGCATGCTTCTTCATTTTTAAAATAGTGCCGCAAAAAAAAACTAGATCACCTTGGGGAGTCTACTTTCCAAAAAGGGGTCATTTTGGGGAGGGGGTCATATTACCCCTGCATTTTTATTTGCAATATTTTATAGAGAAAAAAGGCCAACATTTGTTCTTTTTTTTCCTTTTATATAGTAAAACATTAATACCACCAAAAGAAAGCTCTAACTGCCTCATAAAAGAGATAATATGAATTTAAGTACAGTGTTGTATGATGGAGTAACTGTCAGTCAAACGGTCACATTGCTAAAAATGGCCTGGTAATAAAGGGGTATTACATGCTGTTACTCAAGTAGATAACGTATAGCCACGAGGTAAACCAGGGGTCTCCAAACTTTCCATACAAAAGACCAGTTTACTATCCTTCAGACATTAGGGGGGGGCGGACTGTGGACATTGGGAGTAGAAAATGTCCCAACATCAATGGGAGTAAACAATGTGCCATCTTTGTTGTCAGTGAGAGGAATTGTGCCCCAATGTTGGTGTCATTGGGAGAAATTGTGCCCCATCATTGATATCATTTGCCCCCATTGTTGGTGTCATTGGGAGGCATGGTGCCCTATTGTTGGTGTCATTGGGAGGAATTGTGCCCCTCATTGGTGTCAATAGCGGGAATTATGCCACATTGATGGTGTCAGTGGATAAAATAGTGTTCTATGTGCTCCAGATAAAAGCAAGCAAAGGGCTACATCCGGCCCCTGGGCCACAGTTTGGAGACCACTGAGGTAAACAATTCTATTCAGTTTTGGATAAAGCGGAGATGGATTAGAACCCCTATCTTTTTTTTTTTTGGTGTCTGTGTCCCCTATAGGGAGATTTACCCTCTCTATTTGTCTTGGTGACCAATATCTCTGAAAATGAAAGATTATCCCACATTTTGAATTGTCACCAGAACAGGAAGAGGGGAAACTAATGGGGACACTGGTGACCAATGGGGCAATGGGTTCTGGTGACAAACATGGCTTCCCTCACTTTAAAGGAATTATGTTTATTGTGTTGGGTATGGGACAGGATGTGAAGGGAAATTTCCCAATGGAACAAAGATGGTATATCCTCCCTTACTCTATCGAAAATGAAAAAAGGTTTGGGCCTTAGTCTTACTTTAAAGCGGAGTTCCACCCAAAAGTGGAACTTCCGTTTTTAGTGAAGGTGACCCCTTTTTTTGGGGGGGGGACCCTGTTTTCACAGGGTCCCAGGTCCACTTCCCCTCCTTGTGCCACGGAGCCGGAAGGAAGTTGACCTCCCCCCCTCCTACCCGGCGATCTTCTGGGACACATCACAGGTCCCAGAAGACATGCCGGGCATTCACAGTGTGCAGCGCGACTCACGGATGCGCAGTGCGTGCCCGGCTTTGAAGCCAAAGCGGGGCGCCCACACTGGTGATGTAGGCGCCATACGGAGGAGGTGGAGAAGAGCGACGCTGCGGGTGGCCGCATTGCTGGAGCGTGGGACAGGTGAGCGTCCGATTATTAAAAGTCAGCAGCTACATTTTTTGTAGCTGCTGAATTTTAATAGGGTGGAACTCCGCTTTAAATAATGACAGTTACTGAATAAACTGCTCTATAAAAGGAAAAGTAACATTTTCTGTGGTCAATTGAGGGGAAGGTAGGTGTGTGTGTGTGTGGGGGGGGGGGAGTATAGGTACCAGAGATGAAGGAGTTAAAGACTAAAGGGGGTGTGACCCCTCCAGGCAGACCTGTGGACAGGAAGTGAAGGTAAATCTCCCCAATGGGTCAGAGATGGTAAAAAAAAATCTAAAGAGGGGTATGACGCACCCTTACGCTACCCAAAATGAAAAAAAAAGTTTTGCTCTTAGTTCTACTTTAAATAACATCCTAGTATTTGTGATACACAACATGGAATCTACAGTAAAATTACTGGTTTACATGAGCGTCTGCCGTGCCATCTAATGGCTCTTCATCATAAGGGGTGGACAGTGAGATTGATGAAGATGGCTCCAAAGTTGATACAGACCTCCTGACCTCACCTTGATCCATGGGGAAACTTACACAATGCCAGGGACATGGCAGGTGGCAGCTCCAGACATCCATGATCTGTCCATTCTGTTTAGTTCCTTCTTATTAGGAGTAGAGTGTTGTGCCGTTGACCAACGCAGAAGTTTTTTCGAAGCGCGTTGACCTCTTCTTCTGCCTGAAGAAACTCTGAACTGGCAGTAACAAACATACTGTACATGAAACCACAAAGAGATGCAGATGTGATCAACCTGACACAATGGAGTGGCATTGGGTGGTAATTAGTTTAGTAGACATATGAAGATAGGGATCAATGTCTCCATGAGATAGAGGAGCCTTCCCGTCTTTCGTCACACCTAAGTGGGAGATGGGATGGTGTCAGTCTTTGTAAAGTCCATCTGACCAGGAGGTGAACCTGGGATGTTGGTTCGCTGAAAACCATAGTGGCATATATGATTCTGTCTTTGTTTAGGCCGTGTTTCAGTCCTGATATTTTTTTTTTTTTAATGAATTTGCACTCCCATTCCAAGTTCTCCTTTTGAGATTTAAAGTTGAAATCCAAGATTTTAATTGCATAATTACATTGGTCCAGCTTGTCACAAAGAACGTAAGTACAGTGCCATGAAAAAGTATTTGCCCCTTCCTGATTTTTATTTTTTTTTGCATATTTCGCACACTGACTTTAAGGGTTCCACACCGCGCGCAATATATTTACTGCGGCAGTGTGGACGGCTACTGCGAATCGCCATAAAAAGGCGGCGATCTGCGGCTCGGGCGGACCCGATGTCCGCCGGCGAGCCGCGATGAGCGGCCACAGCCAAAGAGCGGGGAACCGCCAATGTAAACACATCGATTTCCCTCTCTGTCAGTGCAGGCATAGGTGATCTACTGATCCCTGTCACTGGGATCAGTTAGATCTCCTATGCCCATGTTAGCCCAGCCCCCCCCACAGTTAGAACACACCCAGGGAACACACTTAACCCCTAGCTCTCCCCCCCAGGTTAACCCCTTCACTGCCAATGACATTTATACAGTAATCAGTGGACATTTAAATTTATGATTGCTGAATAAATGTCATTGGTCCCAAAAAAGTGTCAAAAATATCCGACATGTCTGCCGCAATATCGCAGTACCGCTAAAAATCACAGATCGCCGCCATTACTAAAAAAAAAATAAAAAACCCCAGGAATGAATTCTCACCATCCGTAAACGCGGCCACTTTTGCGCAAACCAATCAATGAACGCCAATTGCGATTTTTTTAATCACAAATATGAGAAAGAATATAAATCGGCCAATACCGATGAAAAAAAAATGTTTTTTTATATATTTTTTTGGATTTGTATTTTAGCAAAAAGTAAGAAAAACTGTTTTTTTTTTTTTTGCAAAATTGTCGCTTTTTTTTGTTTATAGCGGTGATCAGAAATGACGCAGAGGGGATCAAATACCACCAAAAGAAAACTCTATTTGTGGGAAAAAAAGGACGCAGATTCCGTTTGGGTACAACGCCGTGCGACCGCGCAATTGTCAGTTAAAGCGACGCAGTGCCGAATCTCAAAAACTGCTCTGGTCAGGAAGGGGGTAAACCTTTCCGGGGCTGAAGTGGTTAAATGATTCAGCTCTTCAAACAAATTTGAATATTACATAAAGATAAATACAAAGGTGATTACAAAATGCAGGTGATGTCATTTATTAAGGGATATAAGCTGAACAAACCTGGCTATGCTAAAAAGTATTTGCTCCCCTTGCTAAATCACAAATGAACTGTAATTAACCACATTTTTGGAACGCTGAGTTAAATGCCACTTGCCACACAATACAAAATGCCTTTAACATTGCAGAACAAGTCCAGTTGAGTGTGACTAATTTCTATGACAGCCTTCATGGACAATTGAGCTTATGCCTCTTCTTCAGGTCTGTTGAGATCTGGGATATCTTTGACATCCACTGGAACTGAAGATGTTCTTTGGAGAAGATATGGCACATCTGCAACATTATAGGAACAATTTGTATGCTATCCACACTAAATATCAAAAGACTAGCAGCTGACAAAAATTTGCTGAACAAGAATAATAGTACATAGGCAGGGCTGACTTCATCCAGACAGGCCCAGGGCACAACACATCAGGGTACAGCGCACATCAGGGCACAGCACATCAGGGTACAGCGCACATCAGGGCACAGCACATCAGGGTACAAAGCACAACACATCAGGGCACAGGGCACATCAGAGCACAGCACATCAGGGTACAGAGCATCAGGGCACAGCACATCAGGGCACATGGGGCACATCAGGGCACATGGGGCATATCAGGGGGCATGGGGCACATCAGGGCACATGCATCAGGATACATCAGGGCACATGAGGCACATACATCAGGGCACATGGGGCACATACATCATGGCACATGGGGCACATCAGGGCGCATGGGACACATTGAGGCACATGGTGCACATACATCAGGGCACATGGGGCACATATATCAGGGTACATGGGACACATACATCAGGGAACATGGGGCACATCAGGGCACATGGGGCACATCAGGGCATATGGGGCACATACATCAGGGCACATTAGGGCATTGGGGCACATCGGGGTACACGGGACTACATACACGGAGTACACGGGACTACATAGGACTACGTACACGGGACTACACGGGGTACGGGGGACTATACGGGGTACACGGGACTACACGGGGTACACGGGACTACACGACACGGGACTAC
>BLSH010192610.1:137832-152651 GCA_018402905.1 Glandirana rugosa | reverse complement strand
ACCCCCCCTCCCCCAAATTTCTTCTAGCACAAATCCCTCTTCCTAACAGAAGTATACTTTCGTAGTACAAATCCCACAATCCAAACCACCCATTCAAGCACAACCCCCCAAAATCCCCACCGTGCCCAGGGCAGCCGCTCCCTCCTGCCCACCCCTTCTCACAGCCCTGCTTAATACATCAAAGTCGCCCGAAAGCCGCATTGAAGTTGCATCAAGTCGCAAGCAAGTTGCAATGCAAAGTTGCACAGGAAGTTGCATGACTTTGATGTTGCAGCAGTGTGAGCCGAGGCAAGCGTTTTTAGGCATACAAGCATTTTCTTTTTTAACTGCAGCCCATTGTTTTTCAATGTGCCTGTACACACAGGCGTGTAAACATGTGCTGCGCATAGATGGGTAAAAAAAAAATTAAATACAGAAATATGAGTTGCCAGTCGGTGTTTTATGCGAATATGCGCACAAAAAGAGGTTGAAACTCCATTCCGAGAGCTAGAAATGATTTTACTCGTGTGTGCAAATATGGCCGCGAATACACACAGATATGCGCAAATAAATGCAAGAAATTTTGGCCAGGAAGACCGATGTTTAAGCATAGAAATTTCCACCTTGTTTTCCCTCGGAGAGGAACGGAAGGTGTTAAACTGTAAGAAAACAAGTGTGAGACCTTCTCGGCTGAGCAGATGACAGCCTGGTCCTCCTCCTCCTCACCGCTCCTCCTGCGAGTGGAAGTGACTCAAATGTTGGCTTGATCCGCACAGTGCCATCAAAACAAGTCTTGTGCGCCGTCGCTCCCGGCTCAATGGCTGCTGTGAAGTTACAATACAACGGGCGCTATTGTGCCTTTTATCGATTGGCCGGAGTCCAGGAGATGGACGGCAAAGATGGCCGGGCCTCCTCGGTTTCCCAGCACAGGGTGGCACAGCTACTCTCCTTTTTAGTTCTGACTTCAAATAGCGTGACACCTTTTAGGATGCCGCCAACGTTTGGAAATAATGCCAAGGAATGCTCCTGAATTTGGCAAATGTGAGACCGATTTCCATACAATGTCTCTAAGAGTGAAGCATGACAATTATTTGTTCCTATTATTTGTTCATTGACCTCTTCCCACCAGTGGGAGCCCTTTAAGAGATCGTAACACCTTAGGTTAGTTATGGCGAACCTTGGCAACCCCAGATGTTTTGGAACTACATTTCCCATGGTGCTCAGTTACACTGCAGAGTGCATGAGGATCATGGGAAATGTGGTTCCAAAACATCTGGGGTTCCAAGCAGAGGCGTAACTAGAACCTTCAGGGCCCCGGTGCAAGAAATTATGAAGGGCCCCCTGACCCCTGGCCAGGGCCTTTCCCTCTTCCCACTGATCCTGGGGCCCTTTACGCCTGTCGTGGGTCCCTTTATTACGGTACTGCAGTGGGGCCCTTTCACAAGTTCTGCAGCAGGCCCCAGGGGGACCAGGGAAGCACACAGGGGCCCTGGGAACAGCAGAAGACAAGTAAACTGGATAGAGGAAAATGGAGGAGATTGGGTCCTCTAAATGCCACCCCCGCCATCCCTCCTATTCAGGTGAACAAGGGAGGCACATGGGCCCCCTGGACCATGGGGCCCGGTTGCAATTGCAACCCCTATCGTTACGCCCCTGGTTCCAAGGTTTGCCATTACATAGGATTTCCATACAATGTCTCTCAGAGTGAAGTACGCCAGTTATTTGTTCCTTAAGATGTCATTGACCTCTTCCCACCAGCGGGAGCCCTTTAAGATATTGTAACACCATAGGTCAGTGATGGCGAACCTTGGCAACCCCAGATGTTTTGGAACTACATTTCCCATGGTGCTCAGCTACACTGCAGAGTGCATGAGGATCATGGGAAATGTGGTTCCAAAACATCTGGGGTTCCAAGGTTCGCCATTACATAGGATTTCTGTACAATGTCTCTCAGAGTGAAGCATGCCAGTTATTTGTTCCTTAAGATATCACTGACCCCTTCCCACCAGTGGGAGCCCTTTAAGAGATTGCAACACCTTAGGTTAGTGATGGCGAACCTTGGCAACCCCAGATGTTTTGGAACTCCATTTCCCATGATGCTCAGCTACACTGCAGAGTGCATGAGGATCATGGGAAATGTGGTTCCAAAACATCTGGGATTCCAAGGTTCGCCATTACTGCGGTGTTACATGCGCTCACCAATCATATGATCAATGGGATTGACTGTCATTGTGATCACTTAATCCGTAGATTATCTTACCGGCTCCCCTATTGGGAGCTGTTGGTGCAAATCAGAAACACGGGCGGTACGTATATACACGATATTGCCAAAAGTATTGGGACACCTTCCTTTACACGCTATTGAACTTTAATGGCATCCCAGTCTAAAGCCTCGTGTAAACACACGCGCAGATTGTTGGCCAACTCAACATCCAACTTTTGCCCGAATTGGGCAACTGCGTTTTTGTCTAGCGTACTGACATGAGTCAAGTAATCGGCCAATAAAGCCGAACATAGTGACGTGGTACGAGGGTTTAAAGAGGAAGTTCAGGTGAATGTGATTTGTAAATTAGGAACACAGGTTACACGACCCAACACTTCCTGGATTCCAAGCATGCGTGTTTGCATTTCCAACTTTTTTTGGCCAACTTCTGTACACACGAACCAACAATTGGCCAACACCTTGTTGGCCAACACAAGTTTTCTATTCTCATCGTCCAAATTCTGTTGGATGACAATTGGAAATCGCCTCATAGGCAGTGGGAATCACTGGCTACGAATATTTGAGTTGACAGTGGAAGCAGTGAGGTCCCCCAGTATCAGTCATCTCCAGTACTGGCACTCCCATGTTGAAAGATGGAGTTCTACATTTGTCTTGTACATATAAATACACCTTACTAAGTCTGGCCATACACTGTACCATCTGATTGTACAATCACTGCACAGTCTTCTTTAGATTTACCAAAACTATGTAACTAGCACATATCTGACCAATGCATTCAACTTGAATCCAATCGGGCAGGCCATTGCCTACATAGTTGATGGTAGATATAAAGGAAATTGTACAATCAGATTGCATAGTATATGGCCACCTTAATACAGATTTCCGTTTTCTACACCGCCGGGAAGTTTGAAGTCCCCCCTCCCCCCACACCCAGGCAAGACATATGCGTGAATGACTCCTATCTAGACGTTCCACTCCAGGAACTGTCTTCTGCTCAGGATGTTTGAGTCTATTAATTCATGTTTAATAGATTTTTGCTTTCCTCCCACAGACATCACAGAGCTGTCAGAGTGTTGTGATCACACATGAGTAATCTGCAAACACCGCAAACTCTTCTCCTGCTTTGTTATAGAAGAATATTGTCGTCAGCGGCGTGCATAGGGGGGGGGGGGCTGGGGGGGGCTTCCACCCCCCCCATGTAAAATCTTGCCCAATCCACCTATTCCTAGTTTTATTGTTTAATACTGAATAAACATACTTGCCAGGGTGCAGCACCGGATCTCATACATGCACACATGGAGATCTGGTGGAATAACATTCAGTTTACATGGAGCAAGATTGCACGTAATTTCCATGCCCTATGGAAATGCAGCCTCCTGATAGAGGCGATGTGGGTATCCCAGGAAGGCAAAACTTACTGTTGAGTGTACTGTATCATATAATAACTTTATGTACAGTGCAGCGGGAGGAATGAAACTTTTTGAAATTGAGTGGTACAGCTGGTACAGGAGATCTCATTTCGTCCTTGCTTTCATTTTTCCTTTCCTTTTTCTTCTTTCCCTTTCAATTATTTCCTTTTCTTTTATTTCCTTTTCCTTTCCTTTTCTTTTATTTCCGTTCCTTTCATTTATTTTCTTTCCTTTTCCTTTCCATTCCTTCCCTTTCATTTTCCTTTCATGTATTTCCTTTCCCTCCCCTTGCTTTCATTTTCCTGCCTTTCCTTTCATTTATTTATTTTCTTTTCTTTTCCTTTCCATTCCTTTCCTTTTCCTTTCATGTATTTCCTTTTCATTTTCTTTTATTTCCTTTCATTTATTTCCTTTTCCATTTTTTCCTTTATCTTCCTCTCCTTTCCTTTCCTTTCCTTTCCTTTCCTTTTCATTTCCTTTCCTTTTCCCTTTCTCTCCCTTCCCTTCCACTCCCTTCCCTTTCCCTAACATTCCCTTTTCCCTTTCCTTTTTCTTTCCTTTTCCCTTCCTTCCTTTCCTTTCCTTTCCTTTCCTTTTATTCTCCATTCATTTATTTCCCTTACTTTCATTTATTTCCTCTCCTCTCTTCTCCTTTCCTTTCCTTTTCATTCCTTTCAGTCCCCTTTCATTTATTTCCTTTTCAATTTTTTCCTTTATCTTCCTCTCCTTTCCTTTTCCATTTCCTTTCCCTCCCTTCCTTTCCTTTCCTTTTTCTTTTCTCTCCCTTCCCTTCCACTCCCTTCCCTTTCCCTAACATTCCCTTTTCCCTTCCCTTTCCTTTCCTTTTCCTTTCCATTTCCTTTCCTTTCCTCTTCCCTTTCCCTCCCTTCCTTCCTTTCCTTTCCTTTTATTCTCCATTCATTTATTTCCCTTCCTTTCATTTATTTACTCTCCTCTCCTCTCTTCTCCTTTCCTTTTAATTCCTTTCATTCCCCTTTCATTTATTTCCTTTTCAATTTTTCCCTTTATCTTCCTCTCCTTTCCTTTCCTTTCCTTTCCTTTCCTTTCCTTTTCCTTTCCTTTTCCCTTTCTCTCCCTTCCCTTCCACTCCCTTCCCTTTCCCTAACATTCCCTTTTTCCTTTCCTTTCCTTTCCCTTACCTTCCTTTCATTTATTTCCTCTCCTCTCCTCTCCTCTCCGCTCCTCTCCTTTCCTTTTCATTCCTTTCATTCTCCTTTCATTTATTTCCTTTTCTTTTATCCCCTTTCCCATCCTTTGCTTTCGTTTATTTCCTTACCCTTTGTTTTATTTAATTTTCCTTTCCACTCCTTTCTTTTTCCTTTCATTTATTTCCATTTCATTTTCATTTTTTTCCCTTTCCTTTATTTCCTTTCTCTTCCTTTACTTTAATTTCCCTTCCTTTCTTTTCATTTATTTTCTTCGCTTTCCCTTTCCTCTCCTTTCCTTTGTTCTAATTTTTCCTGTATGTTTAATTGCAGTGAAGACATTTGAACTTCCTTAGGAAGATGGAATGGCGGTGGAAATCATTACTTTTACTCTTCATTCTAATAGAAGGTAAAACATTCTGCACCTGAACACAACACAAATCCGATCAGAAACAGCTTTTATGCTTGTGTGTTCTTTTTTAAAAAAATGTAAACTTCTCTCCAGCCTCCCCTTCAGTGTTGCCCAGTTGTATTTGCTCCCGTCTTGGACTGAATTGGCTTACTCTGATTTCACTGCACACTGCGAGCTTCTCACAATGTGCATTAGAAGCTGCAGCAACTCAGAGCTTGACTCATTACTTGGCTAGAGGACATCCAGCATCATCTAGGTCTTTCCTACCCATCCTTGGCCCTGGCCCTAGCCTGCCGCTTTCATTAAATGGATTTAGACATGTGCGGTAAATTGAAATTCGGATACAATTTTCTGTCCTAATTTCCGAATTGCAATAGTGACGAATGTAAACGAATCTGAAATAACGAATTAAAATTTTGGACGAAATTCAAGTTCAAATATTTTTCGAATTGAATTCAAATTTCCAAAGAGATTAAAATAGAATATAAAATAAATGAATAGAATAGAAAATAAAAGAATAGAATATAACAGAGTAAAACAGAACAGAACTGAACATAAAAGAATAGGAAAAAAATTGAATGGAATAGATAATAAAAGAATAGAATAAATAGAAAAGAATATAATAGAATAATAGAATAGAATAGAATAGAATAGAATGGAATAGAATAAACAATAGTATAGACTAGAATGGAATAAAATAATAGAAAATAATAGAATAGAATAAGCAATAGAAAAGAATCGGATAGAATAGAATAAACAACAGAAAAGAATAGAATAGCATAGAATAAACAATAGAAAAAAGGATAGAATGGAAAGGAATAGAATAGAATAAAAAACTGAAAAAATAGAATAGAATAATAGCAAAGAATAGAATAGAATAATAGAATGGAATAGAAGAATAGAATGTAATAGAATAGAATAAACAATAGAATAGAATAGAATAGAATAATATAAAGGAATAGAATAGAATAAGCAATAGAAAGAATAGGATAGAATAGAACAGAAACAGAAAAGAATAGAATAGCATAGAATAAACAATAGAAAAGGATAGAATAGAATAATAGAAAAGAATAGAATAGAATAAACATCAGAAAAGAATAGAATAGAATAATAGAAAATAATAGAATAGAAAAGAAAAGAATAGAATGGATTAGAAAGAATGTAACAATATAACCGTTTTCCGTAATTTGAATTTCAAATAGAATAAATTTGAATAGAATAGAAAAGACTAGAATGGAAAATAAAAGAATAAAATAGAAAAAACAATAGAATATAATGGATTAGAAAGACTATAACCATCTTCCAAAATTCGAATTTCGAATAGAATAAATTCAACTTGGAATGGAATTCGAATAGAATTAGAAATGAAAACGAATTAAACAAATTTAACTAAACAAAATGTATGTAAATAATGAATCAAACAAAGTTCTGCACATGTCTAATTGGATTTCAGTTCCTCCAATCATGGAGGCTCAGCATCATGTGGGCGTTGCCTAGAGCGGTCTGCATGCAAATACAACCTGCTGCGGAGCGGCCACTCCTCCAGATCGCTATCCACCAATCAAGGCATTTTGATATTTGCAGAACCCCTCCCAAGAGCCAGCCTACTACTCTCTTAGGGGCTGAGGGTTGTGGACAGGAGCACTGAGACAGGGCACCATGATGTTTTCAGGAAGCTATGCCTGCCCCTCCAACCAGCCATGATCTGCCTTGCATAGAGAAGCACAGAGACCCGGTGATGACATCACTGGGTCTAAAATGTAGTGAAAATGAAAAGGTTTAATTTAAAACCATTGATGAGGGGGTGAGAGAAGAAATACTGAAGTAAAAAAACAATGCTACCCATTAAACTGTACGGTGCCCTCTCTTCTAGGTGCGTTGAGTAGACACTGGGCGGCTTGGATGCCAACGTCCATTTCTGCTTTTAAAGACACTTGTGTAGCCATCCCATGTAGCTTCAACTATCCAGAAGACATTCGACCAACGATGATCCACGGCATTTGGTACTTCAACAGTCCGTACCCTAAGAACTTCCCTCCCGTGGTCTACAAATCCAAGACCAACACGGCACATGAGATCTACATGGGACGCACCAAAATGATTGGGGATCTCCAGGAGTCCAACTGCTCCATACAGATCGACCGGGTCAGCAGCGAGCTGCAGGGAAAGTACTACTTCCGGGCGGACCTGGGGGGGTATAACCAGTACACCTACTCCGAGCACGCCAACCTTTACATACTAGGTAAGTGGCTGTGTTTCCCATGGTTAACCCATTCATGACCATAGGACGCTGGAGCATCACAACCAAATTTAGTATCATGATTGGTCAACTGACAATAATGACTGATGCACTTTACACTGACTTATTATAAACTGAACTCCAGGCAAACAGCTTCCTGCTAAAGAATTTGCTTTTGTGTCCATCCAGTTCTCGCTATGGGTTTTTTTTACATGCCCCCTTGTCTCCCCCTCCAATGCTCATCTCCAGGACTTCTTCAGAGCCTCTCCCATCCTCTGGAACTCTCTACCTCAAGCTGTCCAGCTATCTCCTACTCTGGCTGACTTCAGGCGATCCCTGAAAACTCTTCTCTTCGGGGAAGCCAATCACGCCTCCAAATAATCTCCCATCACTTCCATCAGCTCATTCCCCACAGTTACAAGCTTTTGTACCACTTGAATCACACCCTATTAGATTGTAAGCTCTTCTGAGCAGGAGCCTCTTAACCCTCTTGTATTTTATTGTGTTGTAACGGTATTCTTTCCCTTTTACATTGTAAAGCGCTGCGTAAACTGTTGGCGCTATATAAATCCTAATAATAATAATAATAACATGCGGCAACCCTCTAAAAAGGGATCCATGCTGGATTGCTTTTCAGACGGCAGATGGCAGGTGGCACCTTGCTGCCTGTGTTAAACCCTAAAAAGGCTGAACCCATAGGCGTGCGCAGGGGGTGTTCCAGATGTACCTGGGCACACCCATATCACTATGGGGTTGATTTACTAGAAACAAAAGAGTGCAAAATCTGGTGCAACTGGGCATGGTAGCCAATCAGTTACTAACTTTGGCTTGTTCAATTAAGCTCTAAATACCTTGAAGCTGATTGGTTTCTATGCAGAGCTGCATCAGATTTTTCACTCTTTATTTTTAGTAAATCAACCCCAGGCACAGCTAACACACCCCTTGCGCACAACCCATGGGTTCAGCCTTTTTAGGGTTATAACAAGTAGCAAGGAGTCACCTGTCAAACACTATGTGTGGTGCCAATTCCCCCTACTGTCCTGATTCCCCAAACAATCCACCCGTCGCCGCCCGACCTTCCCCACCGGTTGGGTAACAGGCACCCTCGGTTGGTCACCAGCCCCGTACTTACCCTATCAAGGTCGCTGGGAGCACTTCCACTGGGCAGTGGGCGGCGTCTCCTCCTCCCTTCTCCTCCTTGGCAGCCAATAAGATGCTTCTCCTCTCGGTCAGTCGGGTCTCAGGACCCGCTTCCTGATTGGCCGGGAGGATAATCAGGAAGACAGTAGCGAATATTACTTTGCTGTTGTCACACAACTGGGTGGGCTCGGAGGCGCAGTGCTCTGCCCCCCGAGCCCACACTTTTTTGAAGCCAGTTAGAGCCTCAGGCTCTAATCATGTGCTTCTATAAAAAAAAAAACCCCATTGGAATCCATGTATCCGGCCCCCGCATGTTGATTAGGGGGCTGGGTGCATAGATTAGGGGGGCGGCGCCCCTGTGCCCTGCATTACAGCCCGCCACTGAATTGCACCATTATTCTTATAACACAGTGGTCTCCAAACTGCGTCCCGGGGGCCAGATGCGGCCCTTTGCTTGCTGTTATTTGGCCCTTGAAGCACTATTTTATCTACTGGCTCCAATAAAGGGGCACGGTTCCTTGCAATGACACCAACAATTGGGCCCAATGGCACCAACGCTGGGTCACTATTCCTCCCACTGACAACAAGCAATGGGGCACAATTCCTCCCAATGACAACAAGCGATGGGGCACAATTCCTCCCAATGACAACAAGAGATGGGGCACAATTCCTCCCAACGACAACAAGCGATGGGGCACAATTCCTCCCAATGACAACAAGAGATGGGGCACAATTCCTCCCAACGACAACAAGCGATGGGGCACAATTCCTCCCAATGACAACAAGAGATGGGGCACAATTCCTCCCAATGACAACAAGTGATGGGGCACAATTCCTCCCAATGACAACAAGAGATGGGGCACAATTCCTCCCAATGACAACAAGCGATGGGGCACAATTCCTCCCAACGACAACAAACGATGGGGCACAATTCCTCCCAATGACAACAAATGATGGGGCACAATTTCTCCCAATGACAACAACAATTGGATCCAATGGCACCAACGCTGGGTCACTATTCCTCCCAATGACAACAAACGATGGGGCACAATTCCTCCCAATGACAACAAACGATGGGGCACAATTCCTCCCAATGACAACAAACGATGGGGCACAATTCCTCCCAATGACAACAAGCGATGGGGCACAATTCCTCCCAATGACAACAAGCGATGGGGCACAATTCCTCCCAATGACAACAACAATTGGGCTCAATGGCACCAACGATGGGGCGTTGTTTATTCACACTGACACCAGGAGCATTTCTACTCTTAATTGCTGAAGTCCATCCCCGTTAATTCTGAAGGACAGTAAACTGGCCCTTTGTTTAAAAAGTTTTGAGACCCCTGTGGTAAGAGGTTAATACCTGTATCATCAGCTCCATCTAGTTGCCAAAATACGGAATAGTTTTCTCATTTAGGTTTTTCAGAAAACTATACTGCATTTTGGCCACTAGATGGAGCTGAAGGTATAGGCATTACCCTGTCATGGTTTATATCTCTGTACCTCTGTAGCACTGTGCACAGAGAGAGAGGTACAGTGCTACCTGCAAGCTGGAGGGGTTGGCTTGTAAAGGAATTTCTTCAGGTTTCAATAAAACACCATGATTGGCTATCAAGGTGATTGAATAACCAGGAACCACACTGATTGGTTCCCAATTGTCAGTCTAAGACCTGCTGTGGTCAGTGACAGCATGGTCTCAGAAATAGGAGTGTGCACAGGTGTGTGTTTCTAGTTCAAAGTTATTGCATTTGTCTAGTGGATAAAGAGCACCGGTATCATAGTAATAAACTCATTGGGTCACACAAACAATGTGTGTTTGAAATCCTTCGTCTTTTTTGACATCATGTCGTTCATTTTGTTTCCAGACGAGCCCTTTGTGGTCCAGCCTCAGGAAATAATTTCGGGTTCCGAGACGGAGATCACATGCTTGGTGGATGATAACTGCCCCGACATGAAGCCCACGGTGACTTGGATGGACATTGAGGGGCTGGAGCATCACATGGTGTTTGCCCGGCTGGAGGAGAACAATCTCTCTTGGAAGCAGACGTCTACCCTGAAATTCCTGCCCACCCATAAGAACAACGGGCAGCGGCTTGGCTGTAGAGTCACCTATCCGGGCACAGAACTGGAGTATAAGGGTTTTGTGACCATGGATGTAAAATGTGAGTCACAGAGGCTTCCGGTTTCCCTGATTTATCAAGCTGCAAAAGAACTGCAAAATAGCACTTTGGGCATGCTAGAAATAACATGCAATGACATTGACCGGGAGGCCATGTCAGCATGCCTTAAGTGTACTTTAAGGGCTCTATTTATAAAATAATCCCTGTAATGTGTCTAATATGTGTATTTGCTATGATTGTCAGCTCCATCTAGTGGCCATCGTGGGGTAATTTCCTGGAATACCACAATCAGGAATATACCACATTATGGCCACTAGATGGAGCTGACAATAATAGGAAATACAAATATTAGACACATTATGGGGATTGTTTGTGTTGGCTGTGCGGATGCTTGGGGCATTTGCAGAGTAGACATCGCATGGGTGCTCAACCTTTGGCTCTCCAGCTGTTGAGAAGTCCCATCTTGCCTCTGCCTGTGGGAGTCATGCCTGTAGCTGTCAGCCTTGCAATGCCTCATGGGACTTGTAGTTTCACAACAGCTGGAGGGCCACAGGTTGAGCACCCATGTCCTATGGTGTGCTAAAGAGCACTTAAGGCATGCTAACAATGACATGCAATGATATTGACCAGATTAGCATTCCTTAAGTGTCCTTTAACATAGCTGGCATTTGATGGCATCAAAAATCAATGAAGGCACAGACTGCAACAAATTTATATTTTTGAAAATGTGGGTCACAATGGTTTTCAGTGTCCCTGATTCATCAAGCTGCAAAAGAACTGCAAAACAGCCCCTTGGGCATGCTAAAAATAACATGCATTGACTGGGAGGCCATGTTAACATGCCTTAAGTGTACTTTAAGGGGTCTATTTATTAAATAATGCCTGTAATGTGTCTTATATGTGTATTTGCTATGATTGCCAGCTCAATATAGTGAACATCATGTGGTCATTTCCTGGAATACCGCAGTCAGGAATATACCACATTATGGCCACTAGATGGTGCTAATGATCATAGGAAATACCTATATTAGACACATTATGGGGATCATTTGTGCTTGCTATGTGGACGCTTGAGGTATTTGCACAGTAGACCCTAGACCAGTGGTTCTCAACTCTGGTCCTCGGGACCCACTAACAGGCCAGGTTTGCAGGATAACTGAAATACATCACAGGTGATATCATTTGCTGCTTAGTGATTGCAGTATTCCAGTCTGCTTTTCCCCAGGTAATACTTAAAATCTGGCCTGTTAGTGGGTCCCGAGGACCGGAGTTCAGAACCACTGCCCTAGACTGTGCTAAAGAGCACTTAAGGCATGCTAAAAGTGACATGCAATGATATTGACAATATTAGCATGCCTTAAGTGCCCTTTAGGATTGCTTAAAGATGGCATCAAGAAGCAATGAAGACTCAGACTGCAACAGAATCCTATTTTTGAATACGTTGTGAAAGAGTTAGAACATGTGTCAGATTTTTATTGTTGCCTTTCTTCCTGCACCAGTGACCCCCATTTCCTTTATCTCTTCTATGGTGTCACCTTGACAGGAAACAAGTCCAAGACCAGTCAGCTACAAAAATAGCTTTTAGAGTCAGAAAAAAGGTTAGAACCTCTGTCAGGTTTTCGTAGCTGTTTGTATCTCCATGCCATTGTAAACCCCCCTATTCCCCTCATTTCCTGTCATAAGGGTCTATTTTACAAAAACATTTGTTGCATGAATGTCAGCAGCATTCATGCAAGCTGAACAAAATTTCTCGGTATTCTTTTTAATAGATTCATTCAAGTATTGCCAATGCCATCTAGTGGACTAAATGCATAATAGTTTCTGAACTAATTTAATGAGAAAATATACCGCATTTTGGCCACTAGGTGGGGATGATGATACAGGAATTAATCTACTAATAAGAATACAGAGAAAATTTGTTCAGTTTCCATGAATGCTTCTGACATTGGATGTTTAATAAATTCACCCCATAGTGTCACTGAGACAGGAAGTGAGGAAGAACCACCACAGTGGAAAAGAAATTCTAACCCTTTCCCATTCTATCTAAGATTTATCTAGAGTTGATCTTTTAGCATGTTTCTGGTTTCCTCAATATAACTAAATTGTGATAATTTCCATCTGTTACAGACACCCCGCGCATCGTGGATATAAACTCGTCCACGGAAACCACAGAAGGAACACAGCTGGTGTTTGTCTGCGTCGTTGATAGCAACCCCACGTCGCGTGTTATGTGGCTGAAGGATGACGTGATTTTAAAGGAGGATTTCACAGGAAACCTCACTCTAGAGCTGGAGTACGTAACCTACAACCACGATGGCGTGTACCTGTGCGCTGCAGAGAACGACTATGGGAGGATCAACAAGTCCATGGGGCTGGCTGTCATGTGTGAGTAGAAAAGAAGGAAGATCTAGGTGTCTATAATTTTATAACGCATGGGCAGGGCCATCTTTAATATTGATTGGAACCGGGCAAACATTTTCTTGGGCCCTCACAAATCCACTTATCAACTATTTGCAGGCAGTGCATGCTCAGAGTGCAGCTGCTTTGGGCCTTACAATAATGACTGGGCCCAGGGAAGCTGCCCCTTTTGCCCTGCGTTAAAGATGGCCCTGCTCATGGGCCATGCAGGGGGATTACAGATAGAAAAGGATTTTGATTTCTGGAATGGGTTGATCCTGTCCTAAGACTGTGGTAGTTGTGGTGTCTAGTCTTAGGTAGCTGTGGTATCTACCTTAAGTAGTTGTGGTATTTATTCTTAGGTTGTTGTGGTATCTACTCTTATGTAAGTGCAGTATCTACTCTTAGGCAGTTGTAGTATCTACTCTTAGATAGTTGTGATATCTGCTCCTGCACAGTTGTGATATCTCTTCTTAGGTAGTTGTGGTATTTACTCTTATGTAAGTGCGGTATCTACTCCTAATTAGTTGTAGTATCTCCTTTTAGGCAGTTGGGGAATCTTGTTGTTTTGGTATCTGTTCTTAGGTAGTTGGATTTTTTTCTGTTACGTCATTTTGATATCTATTCTTAGGTAGGTGTAGCATCTTCTCTTAGATAGTTGTGATATCTTCTCTTAGATAGTTGTGATACCCCTCTTAAGTGGTTGTGATATCTTCTCTTAGGTGGTTGTGATATGTGCTCTTAGGCAGTTGTAGTATCTACTCTTAGGTAGTTGTGATATTTACTCTTATGTAAGTGCGGTATCTACTCCTAGGTAGTTGTGGTATCTCATTATAGGCAGTTAGGGTATCTTCTCTTAGATTGTTTTGGTATCTGCTCTAAGGTAGTTGTGGTATCTGACTAAAGGTCTATGTAGTATCTGCTCTTAGGTAGTTGTGGTATTTGTTATTAGGAAGTTGGGTTTTTTTTCTGTTAAGTCATTTTGGTATCTATTCTTAGATAGTTGTGATATCTTCTCTTAGGTGGTTGTGATATCTGCTCTTAGTCAGATGTAGTATCTGCTCTTAGGTGATTGTGATATCTCTTCTTAGGTAGTTGTGGTATTTACTCTTAGGTAGTTGTGGTAAATGCTCCTAGGCAGTTGTGAAGTCTGCTCTTAGGTAGTTGTGGTATCTGCTCATTAGGTAGCTGTGATATCTGCTCTTAGGTAGTTGTGATATCTGCCCTTCAACAGTTGTAATATCTAATGTTAGGTAATTGTGGTATCTGCTCTTATAGTTGTTATTAGTGTTGAGCGAACCCGGACTGTAACGTTCGGGTCCGTACCGAACTTTCGGGTGTCCGTGGCACGGACCCGGACCCGGACATTTCAAAAATCGTTCGGGTTTGCACGGTGCCTGTGGGCTTTCAAGCCATGCCTGGGCTTGCAATGTCAGGCCCAAGCGAGTTGTGATTATTGTTGATATTCTCGTCTATGGTGTTAATGGATTGTAATCTATAATGTTGACAACTTCCCGTCTATAGTGTTGATGGATTCTCGTCTATAGTGTCGATGGATTACTCGTCTATGGTGTTGATGGATTCTCGTCTGAAGTGTTGACGGATCCTCGTAAATGGTGTTGATGGATTCTCATTTATGGTGTTGATGGATTCTTCTCTATAGTGTTAGTGGATTCTCGTCTATGATGTAGACTGATTCTCGTCTATAGTGTTGGTGGATTCTCTTCTAT
>BLSH010192610.1:112403-133126 GCA_018402905.1 Glandirana rugosa | reverse complement strand
TACTTGATTTTAATTTATTTTCCCTATCCCCATTTATTTGTAGGGCACTTGCCCTAGTTTGAAGATGATTTTAGAACAGTTATATGGCTTCTACCGTTAATTAATACTTTTCAGACACAGTTTGAAGATGATCCACATTCACCTCCATTTTTGCTTTTTTTATGTTTTTATTTTTTTTAAAATATTTAAAGTTATTTCCCTGTCCCCATTTTTTTGTAGGGCACTTGCCCTACCCTTACCCCCATTTTACTTCCTTTTGCAGCCCTCTAGGGCTTTCCAGGACTTTGTTACAGCCATTTTTGTGCCTAAAAGTTCGGGTACCCATTGATTTCAATGGGGTTCGTTGTCCGTGCGATCGTTCGGGTTCCGTCCGGACCCGGACTTTGTCCCGAAGTTCGGACGGACCAGCAGAACCCGAACTTCCAGAGGTTCGCTCAACTCTAGTTGTTATATATGCACTTAGGCAATTGTGATATCTGCTCTTAGGTAGTTGTAGTATTTGCTCTTCGGTAGTTGTGGTATCAGCTCCTAGGAAATTGTGGTATCTGCTCTTATAGTTGTGGTATCTCCTCTTAGGTAGTGGTAGCATCTTCTCTTAGGTGGTTATGACATCTGCTCTTAGGTAATTGTGATATCTGCTCCTGGGCAATTGTGGTATCTACTCTTAGGTAGTTGTAGTATCTTCTGTTAGGTAGTTGTAATATCTCATCTTATATGGTTGCGATATCTGCTCTTATGTAGTTGTGATATCTCATCTTATGTAATTGTGATATCTGCTCTTATGTAGTTGTGATATCTCATCTTATGTAATTGTGATATCTGCTCTTATGTAGTTGTGATATCTCCTCTTAGGTAATTGTGATATCTGCTCTTAGGTAATTGTGATATCTCATCTTAGGTAATTGTGATATCTGCTCTTAGGCAGAATGTTTACTCTAATATTTCAAATCTGAGTCAGGGCCATTTTAAAAAATGTTCCATGTTGGCAACTAGAGACAAGTCCACTTCTCACAAGTGTCATTGGTTGTTGTTCAGTTAAAAACATGAGAGCCGCCATCATTTAGAATCTGATTGAAAAAGTCCCATTGAACTCCCACTGAACGCTCTATAAAGTGTGCATTACAGAGCAGCAAATAATACAATATTATGCAGAGGGGTTTGGGGAGCTCCTGGCAGCCCTGCCTGATGGGATCAAGGGGCCAAAATATTGAAAAATTAGAATGCCTTCTGCGAAAATCAGAAAAAACCAACAGCAGCTCCAAAAAATTCTACCAGGGATACTAAGATAGAAGGGTGGGACAGGGTGGCCCTGGCAGCCAAGCTAAAGACGCTTAGGCAACAGCAATAGCAGTTATAAGGCAGAAACAGCCTGAGCTGCTGAAAATAACATTGTGATTTGGATTTGGATTCATGAGATTTGGCCGACATCAAACCCTGTTGGAATTTTGGGATTACCTCTATTTGGCACATTTTGTCCTCATAAACATCCTGCCAAGGTGCATAAAGCATTTCAACCACTAGATGGCAGTAATGTTTGACAAGATATTGGCTTCTTAGTAATGTTACTCCAGTTTATATCTAATAATGACCAGGATAACAGAAATAACTGAATTCAGGTTGCTCAGACCCATGTGCAGTCTGAAATAGACACCTAATAACCAGCATAACCCGAATATGTTCTTTTCCAGATGCCCCATGGAAACCTTCGGTGAACGTATCGCTGGTCGCAATTGAAGGCGAGACGGTAACCATATTCTGCAACACCCAGGGGAACCCCGACCCCATCCTCTCCATAGTCAAAGATAAGCAAATACTCAACTCTGCCATCTTTGAGAATGAGCTGGTCCTGGAGATCCCGTCGGTCACCCACGAGCATGATGGGGAGTATTGGTGTCTGGCCGAAAATCAGTATGGACACAGCAACAGCTCCTTCAACCTCACCGTTGTGTGTAAGTGCTTCCGGGGACAAGCAAAGGGTGTTTTTGCACTTTTTTTTTAGCATTTCATACCTAGCAGATCAGACAGTCTCATATTTCTGGCCATTGAAGATGTGTAGGAAAAGGTGCTTGGATGCAGTTCAGGCTTTCACTGTGTGGCGGAGCTGTTTCACAGAAGTTGTGGTTGGGGTTTACAATAAAGTTGGTCACAGGGGTAGGCAACCTGGGGTCCTCCAGCTGCTGCAGAACTACAAGTCCCATCATGCCTATGGGAGTAATTGTAACTGCCAGCCTTGCAATGCCTCCTGGGAAATGTAGTTCCACAACAGCTGGAGGGCTACTGGTTGCCTACCCCTGGTTGGTCATGGATCTTTCCTCTCAGTTATGTGGCTGGAACTAATCAGGAGCTTTGCTCACCCCCTGCTCCTGTAATTGGTTTACGGCTTTGCGCAGAAGCTGGCACAGAGCTTGTGGTAAAGTTACAGGCATCTCCCGCTGTGTCCTATCTTTAGTGAGGCTGTAGAAGAGGGCCGGTGTCTAAAAGGCTTGCTAGTGAGAATGCTCCATACACTACTGGGACTGATCATGTGATGTTAGCGCAGGCCCTCCCACTTAGCTCTTTTGCGATTAGCAAACTGCCCCAATTTTGCAACCACAGCAACAGTACTGTGTTTCTTGATTGCACTGCTTAGCACATAGCTTGAAGTAGAATTTCAGCCATCCCCTGCAATGTCCTATCCTTAATGAGGCTGTGGAAGAGGGCTGAGTGTCTAAAAGGGATACTTGTGAGAATGTTCTATATTGCAACACTACGACTGATCATGTGATGATAGCAGCAGACAGGGCTGCTGTTAAAAATCACAACCCCCCCCCCCCATCCGAAAGTGACTGAGGACATAGGTTTTTCAGTCCCTTTCTCTGTAACCTCAGCTGCGCAGATGAATGAATAGGAAACACTCTGAGGCTTCCCACTCATTCACCAACTGAAGCATATTAAACACATGCTTCGGTGATGAATGGACATTGGGGTGATTGGTACTGATTGCTCACTGTGTTCATTCATAAAAGCAAGGGGCCAGTAAATTACATATTTACCAGCTCCTTCTCCTGCTCTCCATCTTGAAACATACCCTTGTGTGCCCACATCAGATGCCGATGGGAGAGGAGGAGAAGCCGGAAGCCCTACGGGGGGAACGGGACACACATGGGGGCCCGGACAGCAGATGGAAGGGGGCACATGTGCTAGAACCAATCCGCTTGCTGCGCAGCCAAAGGAGGAAAGAAGAGGAGAAGCTGGCAGTGCTGCAGGGGGAAGGGGGAGGCAGAAGAGGATCAGTGTCTGCAATAAGACAGTACAGCCGGCCCTCCTGCTCAACCGGTGCCTGAGCCCCCCTTTTGAACTGATGGGGCCCGGGCCCAGTACAGGAGGGCTGGCTGTACTGCCTTATCAGCGGGCCCTCCCACTCAGCACTCACTTTTAGTAAACTGCCCCCCAAAAAATGCTAATTTCTTTTCTATGCAACCACAGCGACAGCACTCAGTTTGTGGTTTGAACTGCTCAGTATGTTCCCCCCCCCTGCTCCTGTAATTGCCCTGCTTAGAGCTTGCAGTAAAATTACAACCATCTCCCGCAATATCCTATATTTTGAACCCTTGTAACTTTGTTGCAACAACTTAGTAACAAGTATCAGCGCCCTGGATAAATCACTTCACAAAACTGTATGCATCAGTAATTATCTTGTAGCTGCTACTTATAAATGTCAATAATCAAAAAGCAACGTGGTAATCAAAATAAATCATTAATGACTAGCAAATTGCAAGCAGCGCTTGAGCAGTCCTTAGCACCATACAATCTTCATAAATAGATCAAAGAACTGTCCATCCACTCAGAAATGTGATATTTTGAAGTCCTGGCCACCACCACACCTCGTGTGAAAATACTGGGAGGGAAGGCCCCCCAACGTAGAAACACTCACCAGATATCACTGGATAACTCGCGTTCAGGTTTATATGGTGTACACCACTCCTTCAATGGACACCCATCCGAATCCTGAATCAGTGTATAACTGGGACTCAAACGGTAGATGGTAGCGATCAGGCTCACAGAGTAATCCCCAACAACACTTCCTCTGCTATTCCATCTTCAGATGGCGGCGAGAGGCGGCAGGAACGGGATTCTGGAGAAAGGAAACCTGACCACGCATGCACTGACGATTTAAAGAGGTGGAATAGCAGAGGAAGTGTTGTTGGGGATTACTCTGTGAGCCTGATCGCTACCATCTACCGATTGAGTCCCAGTTATACACTGATTCAGGATTCGGATGGGTGTCCATTGAAGGAGTGGTGTACACCATATAAACCTGAACGCGAGTTATCCAGTGATATCTGGTGAGTGTTTCTACGTTGGGGGGCCTTCCCTCCCAGTATTTTCACACGAGGTGTGGTGGTGGCCAGGACTTCAAAATATCACATTTTTGAGTGGATGGACAGTTCTTTGATCTATTTATGAAGATTGTATGGTGCTAAGGACTGCTCAAGCGCTGCTTGCAATTTGCTAGTCATTAATGATTTATTTTGATTACCACGTTGCTTTTTGAATATCATATATTTAATGAAGCTTTAGAGGAGGGCAGGGATGCTAGGTGAGAGTTTTCCTTATTACAGGTGGTCCCCTAGTTACAAACATCCGACTTATGAACGACTCCTACTTACAAACGGAGGGAGACCACAGGAAGTGAGAGGAAATCTCCCCCTAGGAAGTGAAATTCACTCAAGATTTATCACCAAGGTTTGTTTCCACAACAACCCAAAATTTTCAAAATCCAAATTATCATTGGGACAGGAAGTGAGGTGAAATCTTCTGAACAGAAACATAGACAGCAAAGCAAACATTACAGGGGTGTTACCTCTTCCCTGTGCTATCCAGAAAGCTTAAAAATAGTTTTTTTTGCCTGAAGCTACACTTAAAAAATGTACCTGTTCCAACTTACAAACAAATTCAACTTAAAAACAAACCTACAGTCCTTATCTTGTTTGTAACCCGGGGACCGCCTGTACAACACTAGATCAAATAGTATAAGATAGGATAAGATAGGATATGATAGGATATGATAGGATAAGGTAGGATAAGATAGTATATGATAAGATAAGATAGGATAAGATAGTATATGATAGTATATGATAGGATAAGATAGTATATGATAGTATATGATAGGATATGATAGGATAAGTTAGGATAAGATAGTATAAGATAGTATATGATAGTATAAGATAGTATATGATAGTATATGATAGTATATGATAAGATAAGATAGGATATGATAGTATATGATAGGATATGATAGGATAAGATAGGATAAAATAGTATATGATAGGATAAGGTAGGA
Organism: Glandirana rugosa; assembly: GCA_018402905.1. Taxonomy (NCBI): domain Eukaryota; kingdom Metazoa; phylum Chordata; class Amphibia; order Anura; family Ranidae; genus Glandirana; species Glandirana rugosa. The sequence goes on along the minus strand of BLSH010192610.1, from coordinate 127,803 downwards.
TAAGATAGCATAAGATAGTATAAGATAGGATAAGATAGTATAAGATAGGATAAGATAGTATATGATAGGATAAGATAGGATAAGATAGTATAAGATAGGATAAGATAGTATAAGATAGTATATGATAGGATAAGATAGTATATGATAGGATATGATAGTATAAGATAGGATAAGATAGTAAATGATAGGATAAGATAGGATAAGATAGTATATGATAGTATATGATAGTATAAGATAGGATATAATAGGATAAGATAGGATAAGATAGTATATGATAGTATATGATAGTATATGATAGTATAAGATAGTATATGATAGGATAAGATAGGATATGATAGTATATGATAGTATATGATAGGATATGATAGGATAAGATAGGATATGATAGTATATGATAGTATAAGATAGTATATGATAGGATAAGATAGGATATGATAGTATATGATAGTATATGATAGTATAAGATTGTATATGATAGGATAAGATAGTATAAGATAGGATAAGATAGTAAATGATAGGATAAGATAGGATAAGATAGTATATGATAGTATATGATAGTATAAGATAGGATATGATAGGATAAGATAGGATAAGATAGTATAAGATAGTATATGATAGTATATGATAGTATAAGATAGTATATGATAGGATAAGATAGGATATGATAGTATATGATAGGATAAGATAGTATAAGATAGGATAAGATAGTATATTATAGTATAAGATAGGATATGATAGTATATGATAGGATAAGATAGTATATGATAGGATAAGATAGGATATGATAGGATAAGATAGTATATGATAGGATAAGATAGTATATTATAGTATAAGATAGGATAAGATAGTATATTATAGTATAAGATAGGATATGATAGTATATGATAGGATAAGATAGTATATGATAGTATAAGATAGTATATGATAGTATAAGATAGGATATGATAGTATAAGATAGGATAAGATAGTATAAGATAGGATAAGATAGTATATGATAGGATAAGATAGGATATGATAGTATATGATAGGATAAGATAGGATATGATAGGATAAGATAGTATAAGATAGGATATGATAGGATAAGATAGTATATGATAGTATAAGATAGGATATGATAGGATAAGATAGTATATGATAGTATAAGATAGGATATGATAGGATAAGATAGTATATGATAGTATAAGATAGGATATGATAGTATATGATAGGATAAGATAGTATATGATAGGATAAGATAGGATAAGATAGGATATGATAGTATAAGATAGGATAAGATAGTATATGATAGTATAAGATAGTATATGATAGTATATGATAGTATAAGATAGTATATGATAGTATATGATAGTATATGATAGTATAAGATAGAATACTGGTTCGAATCCCAACCACGACACTACCTGCCTGGAGTTTGCATGTTCTCCCTGTGCCTGCGTGGGTTTCTTCCCACACTCCAAAGACATGCTGGTAGGTTAATTAGATCCTCTCTAAATTGGCCCTAGTATATGTATGAATGTGAGTTAGGGACCTTAGATTGTAAGCTCCTTGAGGGTAGGGACTGATGTAAATATACAATATATATATAAAGCGCTGCGTAAATTGACAGCGCTAAACAAGTACTTGAAATAAATAAAATAAATAAAAATAGGATAAAATAAGATATGATAGGATAAGATAGTATATGATAGTATAAGATAGTATATGATAGAATAAGATAGGATATGATAGTGTATGATAGAATAAGATAGTATAAGATAGAATAAGATAGGATAAGATAGAATAAGATAGAATAAGATAGGATAAGATAGAATAAGATAGAATAAGATAGGATAAGATAGAATAAGATAGGATATGATAGAATAAGATAGGATAAGCTAGGATAAGATAGAATAAGATAGGATAAGATAGTATAAGATAGAATAAGATAGGATAAGATAGAATAAGATAGGATAAGCTAGGATAAGATAGAATAAGATAGGATAAGATAGAATAAGATAGAATAAGATAGGATAAGATAGAATAAGATAGGATAAGATAGAATAAGATAGGATATGATAGTGTATGATAGAATAAGATAGGATAAGATAGGATAACATAGGATAAGATAGTATAAGATAGGATAAGATAGGATAACATAGGATAAGATAGAATAAGATAGGATAAGATAGGATAACATAGGATAAGATAGAATAAGATAGGATAAGATACTTTATTGTCATTGTTTACTGTATAGGGTTGGTCATGTGATGATTACAGCAGACACTCCCACTTTAGCAGCAGCATTGGCATTACTTTTCTCATTATCTACAGATCAGAAGCAGGTAATAAAGATTTACAATGTAAATAATCAGCGCAGGGAAAATTCTTTCTCACAAATCTGATGTTTTGGCTGAATTGAAATATTGTTGTTTTTCGCAGTTTCGCCGATCGTTTTAGCGGAATCTAAGTGCACGGTGACGAAGGACAACGTCCAATGCATGTGCACGGTCAAGTCCAACCCCGACCCGTACATCATGTTTGAGATCCCCGAAAAAAACTTTACAGTGAGCGAGCTGAACGCAGAGTTCGTCCACTCCCAGAGGAACGGCTACACGGTGAGCAGCATCCTGACGCTGCAGAAAGAGACGGAGCTTCCGAAAGTCGTCCTGTGTTCTGCCAGCAATTTGTACGGCAAGAAGATCCACGAGCTCGGCTTCCAGGACACCGGTAAGTGGCAGCAGTGCTGGTAAATATAGTGAGTCGCTGATTTTAGGTTTAGGGATCATTATTAATCTATTAACTTGCCCTGCTATCAATTATTTTCTTCTTGGGTATTATATGAAAGAACACATCCCTTTAGATGTGCATGCTCCAGCAACTGATCAGCAGATTGCACAGCTAAAGTCTAAATAAGGATGAGGGAGGGATCATCATCAATCTATTAATTTGCCCTGCCATCAATCATTTTCTTCTTGTGTATTATATCAAAGAACACATCCCTTTAGATGTGCATGCTCCAGCAACTGATCAGCAGATTGCACAACTAAAGTCTGCAGCACCCAGTGGCCAGGAGGGAGAAGCATGCACATCTAAAAAGATCCCGGGGATGTGTTCTTTTGATATAACGTTCAAGGCAGGGTGCTGTGCCATCAGAGCTTTTTTTTTTTTTGTATTTTTTCGCACAAATGTTTAAAAAAATAATTTTAAGTCGGAAGACTACTTAAAGCGGAGTTCCACCCAAAAGTGGAACTTCCGCTGGTTGGATTCCTCCCCCCCTCAGGTGTCACATTTGACACCTTTCGGGGGGGAGGGGGAAGAGGACACCTGTCTTTAGACACACATCCAGGAGCTCTGGCCGGCGGCCGCGGCCGCTGACGTCAGCAGCCCGGCTCCCTCCTCCCTGCTCGCTCTGCTACTGGCCGCCTGGCAAATAGCAGAGCGCGGCAGAGCCTCGCGCATGCGCAGTAAGGTGCCCAGCATGAAGCTGTACTGCTACACGTCTGGGTTCCCTTACCCGCAATGGAGGCGGCTGCACCCATCCCCTGATCTGAAGATCGGCGGCGGGTGCCGACATCGCTGGACAGGTAAGGGTCCTATTGTTACTGTATGTGTAGCTGCTGACTTTTAATTTTTTTGTTTTACCTCGGACCTCCGCTTTAAACCCCACCCAACATTATATATTTTCTGGAAGCAAATACCCTGGAGAATAAAATACTTTTTATTTTTTTTTTTATTTCACACAATATTTGTGTAAAGGTTCAAGTGCAAGTATATATATATATAGTACCAATTTTTGGCAAATTTTAAAAGGTGAGGTTATACTGAATAGATACCAAGCATTTCAAGCTAAAAAATACAGGGCACAAAAAAAAAAATAAAAATAAAATAAATATTATATATATATATAGAGTACCCTATTTTTTGGCATTTTTTTTAAGATGAGGTTATGCTGAATAGATACCAAACATGTCAGGCTTTAAAATTGTATGTGCCGGTAAATTGGCAACATACTTCGGCACTTTATATTTTCCATAGCCAACACTTTAACCACTTGCCGACTGCCTAATGTACTTGTACTGCGGCAGGTCAGCTCTATTTTGTGAAATCACGTACCTGTACATCATTTTGTGCAATAGCAACTAGGTGGCGCGCGCTGCAATCGCACGCTGATTGAACAGAAAGGGAGCCAATCAGCGGATCCGGCAGACCTGATGTCCACCGGCCACTCGCAAGCGTTCCTGAGAGAGGCAGAACGGCGGCCTGCCTGTGTAAAGAAGGCAGATCGCTATTCTGACAGGGGAGAAGATGGAGATCTTGTGCTCCTGCTATGTAGGAACATAGATCTCTGTCTTCCCCCAGTCAGACCATCCCACACACAGTTAGCAAACACCCCCTAGGGACACATTTAACCCTTTGAGCACCCCTGATGTTAACCCCTTCCCTGCCAGTGTCATTAGTACAGTGACTTTTTTTTTAGCACTGATTACTGCATTAGTGTCACCGGTCTCCAAAAAAGTGTCAGTTAGCGTCCGATTTGTCCGCTAAAAAACGCTGATCACTGCCATTACTAGTAAAAAAAAAATAAAGATGCCATAAAAATATCCCATAGTTTGTAGATGCAATAACTTTTGGGCAAAACAATCAATATACGCTGATTGGGATTTTTTCTACCAAAAATATGTAGCAGAATACAAATTGGACTAAATTGATGAAGAAATTAGATTTTTTACATTTTTTTATTGGATGTGTTTTATGGCAGAAAGTAAAAAATATTGTTTTTTTTTTTCAAAATTGTCGCTTTTTTTATGTTTATAGCACAAACAATAATCAAATAGCACCAAAAGAAAGCTCTATTTGTAGGAAAAAAAGGAAATCAATTTTATTTGGGTACAACGTCGCACGACCGCGCAATTGTCAGTTAAAGTAACGCAGTGCAGAATCGCAAAAAAATTGGGGCTGAGGTGGTTAAAAGTGAAGGGAAATCCTTTCAACGTGAAGAATAATCCATCACTCACAAAGTGCCTACAGACTATGGTTTGTTTTTTGGCCGAATATGTTCTTATAAAAGTAATTAATGACGCGTCTTGCCATATTTTCTTTGTCTCAGTTCCATTGGAACCTCTGAAAGGTTTCACTTGCTGTCCTGATGAACATCTGTCATGCCTTGGAATGCTCATAGATGCACATAGAAAAATGCTGTGCGAATGTCTCAAGTATTTTAGACAGATGGATAAGAGGTTTGAACACGTCAGATTCCGATCAATGGCCGCGTCTCCATCAAATAGATTTTCCTCACTTCCTCTTTTGGATCCAGTTATAAAATATTTACACATCCCTGTATTTTGCGAAATATTTTTTTTAATGATCATCAGCGCCATCTAGTGGCTACAATGTGGCATTTTTTTGATTGTGCCCTTTCAGCGAAATAATGCATTATGGCCACTAGGTGGAGTTAGCGATCATAAGATGTAAATGTATTCGACAACTTACAAGAAATATTCATGAAGGCTGTGTGAATATTTTATAACTGGACCCAGAAGAGGAAGTGAGAAAAATCTACTTGAAGGAGACTAAGGACACTGACTGGAATCTAGCATTTTCAAACCCTCTTCCCCATTATTCTAAAATTGTGTATATATATATATATATATATATATAGATATATATATAGATATTGCAGCTTGGTTTGTGTCTCTGTTGTTTGAATTACATAGGGCTATCAGAATATGATATTTTTTTTCACAATAGCTGTTCTTTAAAGTGTAAAAAAAGAAACAAAATATAGCATATACAAGTGCAACACAAGTCATATTGTAATTTAATATTATTAAAACATTCCCTTCCCTTTTTAATCTACAGCACTGTCATTTTATTTAACCCCTTCCTTACTGGGCACTTAAACCCCCCTCCTGCCCAGACCAATTTTCGGCTTTCAGCGCTATCGCATTTTGAATGACAATTGCGCGGTCGTGTGACGTTGTACCCAAATAAAATTTGCGTCCTTTTTCCCCCCTTTTTTTCTTTTGGTGGTATTTGATCCCCTCTGCGTCATTTCTGATCGCCGCTATAAACAAAAAATGAGCGACAATTTTGCAAAAAAGAGCAATATTTTTTACTTTTTGCTAAAATACAAATCCATAAAAAAAAAAAATTATTCATCAGTTTAGGCCGATATATGTTCTTCTACATATTTTTGGTAAAAAAAAAAATTGCAATCGGCGTATATTGATTGGTTTGCGCAAAAGTTATTGCGTCTACAAACTATGGGAATTGATTGCTGGCGTTTTTATTATTTATTTATTTTTTACTAGTAATGGCGGCGATCTGCGATTTTTATCGGGACTGCGATATTGGGTCGGACATGTCGGACATTTTTTACACATTTTTGGGACCAATGACATTTATACAGCGATCAGAAATTTAAATATCCACTGATTACTGTATAAATGTCATAGGCAGTGAAGGGGTTAACACTAAGGGGGCAGTGAAGGGGTTAACAGTGTTCCCTAGGCGTGTTCTAACTGTGGGGGGGGGGGGCGGGGCTGGCCAGGACATAACAGATCTAACTGATCCCAGTGACAGGGATCAGTAGATCTGGTATGTCCCCTGTCACAGAACGGAGAACCGTCGTGTTTACAACGGCGGTTCCCCGTTCTGCAGCTCTGTCAGGCGATCGTGGGTCTCGAGCGGACATCGAGTCTGCCCGACCCACACCAGGGGGCACGCTGGGAGGGTGCACAGGGGACGACGTCCATGGACGTCGTCCCGGCATTTCAGATCTGCGCTGCTGGAGCCGTACTTCAGCGCGGATCTGGAGGGGTTAAAATACAATGTGGCAACCTGGAGGCGTTCTTTACACAGATGGTGTACAAAACGTCCCCCGGAAATGTAATTTCCTGCTTGTGTGATTGGCTCACTGATTTTCCCAGGAGTCTGCACTAAGAAGTCCAATTTTGGGTATCCCCTACAGAAAAATGTCATCTTTAGGGAGATACTCCCAAAGAGAAATCACATCTAAAGGAATGCAGACCCGGCCACTTTCCTCATTAGAGCCCTGCAAGAGCAGCAGCTGATAATTATAAAATGACTCCCATTCACATTCACTTTGCACATGGACACAGACAAACACACAGCTATTCCTTCAGAATAAAGGTAGGAATCTGCTACAAAGTTTGTTAAAATCCCTGCAATGTACATTGATCACCCAGAGGGGGAGTTTTTTTTTCTCAACAGAAGTGGAGTTACTCTTTGAATTGGAATTCCATCCAGGACACACAAAGGGGTTTAAATATAGAAGAAAGCACCTGTAGTAATTCCCCAAGGATGTGAGCGGTCAGTGCACTGGCTTGTAGCGTCCTCCTAATACCCAAGCAAACATGGAGATAAAAGAAAGCCGGCAGCTCGATCTTGCACAATGAATAAATTTATTATCCAGGTGTGGTACAAAATAATACAGAGCTTACGCGTTTCAGCGTGTAGCCTTAATCATAGCCACACGTGGATTAATACGTTTATTCATTGCGGAAGATTGAGCTGCTTTCTTTTATCTACACAAAGGGGTCTATTTATAAAACGTTTGTTGCAGGGGCGTATCATGAAATTAGTGGGCCCGTGTGCAAGCCCACACCGTACCGATAATCCCCGGCTGTCAACCAAGGACAGATTATCCTTACATGCAGTGTTAGTCAGAGCACTGTGGGCCCCCCACCCCTCGGGGCCCGTGTTCAGTGAACACCCTGCACCCATGGATGATACGCCACTGGTTTGTTGTACAAATGTCCGAAGCATTTGTGCATGCTGGGTGAAATATCTTCGGAATTTTTTTGTGTTTCAGAAGACTATACTGCATTTTGGCCACTAGATGGAGCTGACAATGCAGGAATGTATTGCCAGCTCCATCTAGTGGCCAAAATGCAGCATAGTTTTCTTGAAAATAACCCCAACAAAAATATATACTGCATTTTGGCTATTAGATAAAGCGATACAGGGAATTGAACTATTACAAAAAATACGGGGACACTTTGTTGTTGTTGCTGTTGTTAATGCTTCTAACATTCATACAATAAATGTTTTATAAATAGACTCCATAGTGAGGGGGAAATCTGCCCAGGGAGCAATATAAGATTGATGTAGGCTTCAACCCTTCTTTGCTCCATCCAAAATTAAGCATTATGTGAATGAATATTCGCTTTAATCTCACTCCTACCTGGTGATATCCCTACACACGTATTTAGGAAATCAATCCAAATAGAGACTACAATGTACAGTAACCTATAGCAAACAAGCATTATTCCTACTTTCTTTTTATTTGGCATCTGTAAGCTGAAACCTGATTGGCTGTTGGCTGAGAACATGCATTTCACAGCCAACGTTTTGAGCTGCACACCCCGCCGACCTCTCATACATCTGCTTTGTGGCTTTTATTCCCTCTTGCAGACAGCATGCTCTGGGCTAAGATCGGTCCCGTGGGAGCCGTGGTGGTTTTCGTCATCCTTGTCGCGGTCGGTGGCTACATGATTAAAACCAGAGAAAAGTAAGGAAAGTTTTTCGGCTTTTGGATTGAATGATGAAATCTAAAGTGAGCGGGATCCATAAACATCCCCGACCTAACCGGCGCCAGATATCGGGGCCAAGCCATCTGATTCAACGAGCAACCAAGTATTATCATTCCGAGGCCTCCCTCTCTAAATACGTCATGTTCATGGTAGACTTGGGATACTCTGGACTGCCCACTCAGACAATGTATATCTAAAGTTGAAGTTATCCTTTTGTATCTCAGGAGATTTTATTTAACGAAATCCTTCACTCTGTATATAGGGTTACAATTATTTTATTTTATTTTATTTTTTGCCTAATACATGTGACATACGTTATTACTTTGCATGACCACCCCCATGAGATTCCATGAAACCCATCCTTTATTAAACATTCAATAAAATCTTTATTAAATTCTTTATGTCTCATTTATGTGTTTTAATTTCTATATTTTCTGCACCCCTATCTCAGTTTAGTCTCCCTTTCATCTTATGGGGCTTTCAATTATTTGGTACTTTAAAGTTAAGTTAATTAAATCTAAGTTGTTGCTTATCTTCCTTACCCATTCTGAAGAATTAGTTAGAATTGGCGTAGCAATTCGCCCAGAGAAAGTGCATGTACGTTCGTTCTGTGCGAATGGGCCAAAAAATGAATATGATTAGGCTATTAACCTGTGCTGGTCGAATGTTTTAAATTTATTTAAAATGGAAAAAATCAATCATTTGGCCACTACATGGTGCTAAGTATCATTGGAATTTCCTGTGCTGGTCAAATGTTTTTCATTTACTTAAAATGGAAAATACCACATTTGTCCACTAGATGGTGTCAAGTATAATAGGAAATCCTTATAATACTTATCGCCATCTAGTGGCCAATTGTAGTATTTTCCATTTTAAATAATTAATGAACGAATGTACATGTACAATGCAGTTTTTTTTTTTTTTTAATACATTCACCCTGCAATGAGTTCCTTTACATTTAAATATAAATAATCAGCAATCACATGCTTAGGTGGACAGATATCACAGGATTCACCAACTCGTTTTTTTAGTTAGTTATCTCCCCTTTTTCCCTAAAACCAAATTGGATTTTACTTAATTGGATGACTATTCCCTTAGCCTGGTTTGGCGGAATGAATGCCATAAGGATGGGTGTTCCTTCTTTAATCCCACGCTTCTTCTGCCAATTTAGGACGTTCAATTTAGCAAGAGATACAACTCCGTATTGGGGCTGCACCAGGATGGTTGTCCTTGTTGTCCTAATGATCAGATGGGAAGGGGCTGTAAATTGCAGTTTACTAAACTGGTGCACAGTTAGAGTCAATAATACAAAACAGGGCCAGAATGGCAAAGAGCATGCATACATTGTAGAATAATGAAAGCTGCACAAACATGGACACTGCAAAAGCAATATTTCTGCAACTCAATCAGGGTAACCTAGCATAGTCTATTTAAGTCTGTATAACAACAAAAGGTCTATCTGAGAATCATTACCCCAGTAAAACTACTGAACACTTGCACTTATTCTCATAAATGCGCCCCCTCCCAGTGAAGACCAGAGTAGCTCTGGTAACACAGGCAAACGGCTGGAGGGATCCAGAGCCTGAGGATACCACTGGAACTAGAGTACTCTGGAAGCAATCAGGGAACAGTAGCTGGGTCTTCCATAGAAGCTGCATGCTATTAGGCTGCTGCCTGCACACCGGTTCTGACAGTGGTGGGCCTCTCACCTGGCTGCAGATCACCTGCCAAAGTTACTTCTGTCTCGTGGGTGTGCACTCTTTAAAATGCCTAAAAGGGGAAGTAGAGGAACTTATTCTAACTGGGCATTTCCAGGAACTCAGGGAGGTGTAGGAAAGGATTTAAAAGTGCCTGCAGCCCTACATCTGAGCATGATGAGTAAATAGGTACTCCGCTACAGGGTACCTTTTTCATGGGGTAAAACACACAGCAAGCAACAATGATACAGTCCATTATCATTGCTACTTGCTGGTTTTGGACCATGGAACACTACCATTTTTTAATATAAAATGAACACTTTTAATGCCCCTGCGGTTAACAGTATGCCGAAACGCGTTGGACTTTAAAGTAGATGTAAATGTAAGAGCGATATTAATAGAAATTGCAAAATAAAGATTAGCAAAGAAATAAGAGAGATGAGAGATGGAAACTGAATGGAAAGATTAAACTAGATCTGGGAGAGACAGAAATAGTTCCTCATAAAGAGGTCCCAATATGGAGTTGTAATGTAATCCCCTTCTAAACTGAGATCGGGGTGCAGAAAATATAAAAAACAAAACACATAAATGAGACATAGTAAATTTCAAAAAGAGTTTCTTCATTCCATCTCTCTTGGGGTGGATGATAATGTATTAAACAGAGTCAAAACTAAACTCCAAGCAGATATATAAAAAAAAAAAAGTCAAACAGAGCCCAAGTTGGGGCTCACCTCTTCTGCCCACCGGTGCTTCCCCTAACCCCCTAAAGGTCCACCACTTTTTTTTAAATTTTCTGAAGTCTGTAGGACAGTCACTTGATTCCATAGGATGCATCACTCTGCACCATAACATATAGAGTGCAAAGTGCCTTGGTGTTACCACTCTCAGGGGGAGGAGCCATGATGCCCTGCACTCACGGTCTTCTCTCAGTCTTCCTGGTTACATGAGACTAGGGGGTCTATTAATTTTAAAAAATCTCAGTGCAAATGTGGCAAACATTCTCACAGCAGCAAAAAAAAAATAAAAAAAAATCTTTAATTTTAATATTTTGAATAATATTATTATTTTAATAATATTTTGAATATTTCCTATGACCCACAGCACCATCTAGTGGTCATAATGCTGTATGTATCCTAAAACACCTCAATTAGGAAAACTACCGCATTATGGCCATTAGATGGCGACCATAGAAATTAATCCTATTTGGCAAAGTATGGCATATTGTGCATGTTTGTTTGTCAAATTCAGACAGTGGATTTTTTTTATAACTAGACCCCCTAGGTGTCATTCATACCAGAGCACTGTGGACCTCTTGTGGCGAAAAGAGAACAGTGGCAGTGTTGTCATGGGGGCAGGAAGTGAGTCAGGAAGAGACAGGAACTGCTAATATATTTAGACAACCATGACATCCATGGCTGCCTGAATACCCGAACACTGACTACATCTGAGAAGGTGTGCCGATAGTGCCACCCCGCCTTGATTCTTGGCTGACTCAGCAGAAACCAGCTGAAATTTAAGCCGCATTTAAGGCATTTAAGTGGGATTTCCAAAATGTTGTTTTTTTCCTGTATGAGAGCAGATGGAAGTAACATGTATGCCCATTGATGATTTCCCTTTACTTCATACTACAATGGCAATGCTTTTACTTGGACAGGAACATTGGTGTGCGCAGCCTATTGCATTAGGGTGTGCAACCCAGAGCACAGACACACATGCGTGTATATCAGTAGAGCAGTGGACGGTGTCAGTAGAGTAGTGGGTGGTGTCAGTAGGGCAGAGATTGGTGTCAGTAGGCCAGTGGACAGTGTCAGTAGGGCAGTGGATGGGGTCAGTAGGGCAGTGGAGGGAGTCAGTAGGGCAGTGGATGGTGTCAGTAGAGCAGAGATTGGTGTCAGTAGGGCAGTGGATGGTGTCAGTAGGGCAGTGGATGGGGTCAGTAGGGCAGTGGAGGGAGTCAGTAGGGCAGTGGATGGTGTCAGTAGAGCAGAGATTGGTGTCAGTAGGGCAGTGAAAAGTGTCAGAAGGGCAGTGGATGGGGTCAGTAGGGCAGTGGAGGGAGTTAGTAGGGCAGTGGACAGTGTCAGTAGAGCAGAGATTGGTGTCAGTAGGGCAGTGGACGGTGTCAGTAGAGCAGAGATTGGTGTCAGTAGGGCAGTGGACGGTGTCAGTAGGGCAGTGGATGGTGTCAGTAGGGCAGAGGACGATGTCAGTAGAGCAGAGATTGGTGTCAGTAGAGCAGAGATTGGTGTCAGTAGGGCAGTGGATGGTGTCAGTAGGGCAGAGATTGGTGTCAGTAGAGCAGAGATTGGTGTCAGTAGAGCAGAGATTGGTGTCAGTAGGGCAGTGGACAGTGTCAGTAGGGCAGAGGACAGTGTCCGTAGAGCAGAGATTGGTGTCAGTAGGGCAGTGGATGGTGTCAGTAGGGCAGTGGATGGTGTCAGTAGGGCAGAGGACGGTGTCAGTAGAGCAGAGATTGGTGTCAGTAGGGCAGTGGATGGTGTCAGTAGGGCAGTGGATGGTGTCAGTAGGGCAGAGATTGGTGTCAGTAGAGCAGAGATTGGTGTCAGTAGTGCAAGTGGACAGTGTCAGTAGTTTTTTATTTTTATTATCTTTTAATTATTTTTTACAATATTATTTTGTTTTAATTATTTTTTACAATATTTTTTTTTAGTACTTTTTTTTTTTTTTACTATTGTTTACGAACCCCGTTATGGGGCTTTGGTGAAATATCAAGGGACTAAACAGCCCCCTGATGTCTCACTTTTGTGACAGAGAATGAAACTGAGGACAGAGATTCCCCCAGTCCCTTTTTCTGCAGCCTGCAATAAACATAGTTTATACTATGCTTGAGTTAAGAATGAAGACAGGAGTGATCAGTACAGATCACTAACTATGTTCATTCAGAGAAGGAAGGGGCCGGTTAATTAAATATTTACCAGCCCCTTCCCCACTCCTAAGAGGAGAGGAGGGAAGCTGGCAGCACTACAGGGGGGGAGACAGGAAGCAGGGGGAATCGCCACCTCACGGGGTGATTAGGGTGTGCCTAGGCACACCCGGCACACCCTGTGCGCTTGTCTATGGACAGAAAATAAGGAAAAATCCTATCTGAAAACAAAACAAAAAAAAGATAAGTGCTGTGTTGCAGAACATTATGGGAAGCTAATGTAAAGACAAATTCAGGTACTCATACTAGCTGCATTTAAAACTGTATATATTTTTAGCCTTTTCTGCTATTTTATAAGCCCCGAGGTTTTTCATTTCAAACAATTATTCTAAAACTGTACAGCTGGACTGTGAACATGCAGCACGTTATATGATAACATCATTTATAGCTGTTTTTGTTTGTTTTTTTGGTGTAGAAAGCCCATTGCAGAAAGTTCTAGTTTCATCCAAACAGAGACTTCACCGTCGTACAGCGGAGACGCAGCGAAGAAGAAACCTTTAGGAAAAATCGAGGTAATATTATTATTCTTTTTTGTCTGTTAGGGTGCTACAAGGTGTGTTTGAATCCATCTGTTGTGTTAGTTTTAATTTCACGCTTTTATTAGGCATTTATGTTTTCTTCTTATTAATGTGCTTGGTTCCCCAGAGGGCAAAGTATGTGTAGAATTTCTTCCATCTCCCTAGGTGCTGTCTAAGTCCAGCTGTGAGGTCGGATAGGGCGCCCCGCCTCATTTCATATCCATCCGACAACGCAGATAGCAAGGAGATGGCTTCTTTAACAAACGGCACTGTCCTTTGTCTACAAGCACGACCCCCCCGGCCACCTTCATTTGCTATGTGACACTTGCCTTGGAAAGTGGTTGGAGATGGAGAAAAATGCTAATTGTTCAAGCAGCCATCTCCTTGCTAACTGCGTTGTCGGACTGCCATGGAGGGAGAAGGGGCGCTCTGTCCAGTCTCACAGCTAGGCTTAGAAAGCACCTGGGATGATGTCACCAGGGTCGCCAATAGGGGGGTGCCACACACAGGGGGGGTCCAGACAGCAAGGGGATCAGTGCGGTGGAGTGGGAGGACAATTCCGCCTGTGTGCCCGCAGCAGCTGGTGGGAGAGGGAAGCCGTGATGTTACGGGGGGATACAGGGGGGAATCAGATGCCCTTTGAGACAGAGAAAAGAATTGAAGACAGATTCTTCCTTTCTCTGTAGCCTCAGTTGCACTGAAGATGAATGAACAGAAGACAAATCCCAACCACGACACTACCTGCCTGGAGTTTGCATGTTCTCCCTGTGCCTGCGTGGGTTTCCTCCGGGTACTCTGGTTTCCTCCCACACTCCAAAGACATGCTGGTAGGTGAATTAGATCCTGTCTAAATTGTCCCTAGTATATGTATGAATGTGAGTTAGGGACTTTAGATTGTAAGCTCCTTGAGGGTAGGGACTGAAGTGAATGTAAAATATGTAAAGTGCTGCGTAAATTGACGGCGCTATATAAGTACCTAAAATAATAATAATAATAATAAAAGACAGAGGCTCCTCCCCATTCATAAACTGCAGCACAGTAGACACAGTTTACGAATGGAAACAGGAGCAATCCATACTGATCACTCACTGTGCCCAATTCAGAAAAGGAAGGGACCGGTAAATGACATATTTACCGGCCCCTTCCCCCGTTCTCAATGCGCCTGCAGCAGCCGGTAGGAAAGGGAAGCTGGCGGCACTGCGGGGGGGACAAGAAGGCGCCCGGGCACACAGGGGGGATCAGATTTGGGCAGCCCAGGGAGGGGCATTTGTGCGGCGGAGCGGGAGGATAATTTCGCCTGTGCGCCCGCAGCAGCCAGTGGAAGAGGGTGCAGGGGGACAAGGGGGGGGGGGGAGGGCCCGAGCACACAGGGAGGAATCAGATGTGGGCAGAACCGACGACGTCCGTGTGCCTCTTGCCCCCTTCCCCTGCCATTTATACATTAAATGACCGGGGAAGTAAAAGACTTAACCCGTGTCACTCACTAGCCATAAACAACGAGGACAAAGGTAAGCATTTGACACAGATGATACGAAGTCAAATACTTACCCCTCCTCGGAGATAGAGGACAAGTAGGTAGACGTCACGTTGACTCCGACGTTTCTTTCCTTGACTTCTTAACCACAGAAGTTAAGGAAAAAGACAAAGTTTCCACTCTACAATCCCCAGACCCGACGGGTGTAGACTAAGGAGGGACACACGAGCCCC
>BLSH010192610.1:96274-110117 GCA_018402905.1 Glandirana rugosa | reverse complement strand
AGGGGGCGCTGACAATATAGGAACTGCATATATTAGAGAAAATATGGCAGTTATGGGCGAATCTTCCTAACAGGGGCACAGACAGTAATAGAGACCAGACGGGGAATATAATCCTTCTTAATTCATCTAAAACTAAAATAAAAGTTTTGTCTTTAGTTACACTTTAAGCGGTCTATGTATAAAATATTTGTTGTGCAGAGGTGACAAACATCCAGACATTTATAATGGAAAACGCTGTATTTACTCTAATATATGCAGTTCCTATATTGTCAGCGCCACCTGCTGGCCATAATGCATTTTTTTCCATTAATACCTCAATTAGGAAAAAAAAAATGCAAGGCCACTAGGTGGCACTGATAATGTAGGAACTGCATATATTAGAGAAAATATGGCAGTTATGGGCAAATCTATCTAACAGGGGCACAGACAGCAATAGAGACCAGACAGGGATTATAATCCTTCTTAACTAATCTAAAACGAAAATAAAAGTTTTGTCTTTCGTTACACTTTAAGCGGTCTATGTATAAAATGTTTGTTGTGCAGAAGTGACAATCATCCACACATTTAGAATGAAAAACGCTGTATTTTTTTCTGTTATATGCAGTTCCCATATTGTCAGCGCCACCTACTGGCCATAATGCATTTTTTTCACATTAATACCTCAACTAGGAAAAATATGCATTATGACCAATAGGTGGCGCTGATGATATATGAACTGCATATATTGGAGAAAATATGGCAGTTTTCGCTCTAAATGTGCAAATGTTGGTCATAGCCACACAACAAGTGTTTTATACATAGACCCCTGAGCAAATTGGTATTGGACTCTGAAGGAATTTAAAATTCACTCCCCTTAGGAGCGGTGGAGATATAGTTCATTATGCTGGTTGGATTTACCATTTCAATAAAACATTTTACTTTCGCACGGCACCAGACTTTTTTTTAACATCTCTCATGTAGATTTCATAAGTCATCATATGCCATGAATTAATATTCCAAGACATCATGTACTATCTGCTAATGATTCCAGACATCACCTGCCATTTACTAATCCTTCTTTTTAATAGTCAGGGGAGATCAGCTCGCTGGAAGTAAAATGACACAGCAGGTAAGTGCCCGACGTGTCTGTGTGATGTCATAGTCATAACAACCAATCAGATTTACTCCCTAACCTGCAATGGAAAACAAAAATGACAGCTTGAATTTAAGTAACTGTTATCATCAGTCCTATTTTCTTATTGGTGCTCAGGATGTTTATGAACGCATGTGCAGAGAAGCCCTAAAATATATAAGATATAAGAAACATAAATATTTTATGGTATAAAACCTACTTATAGCCAATTTTTTTTTTTTTTTTTAAGATTGATCACGTTACAAAAAAATATTACTATAGAAAAAAAAAAAATAAGTATAAATTCTTTTCTACAAGTTGTCCCTTTCAAAATAGCAATAAAATTATGATTCTGGCACAAAGCATCGCAAAGTTATTTACAAATAAAAAAAGGCGCTTTTTTTTCAATTTTTCAAAATTAATTTAATTATTAAATACCGGTTCACACTGGTGCGATGCGGGAAACCCTGAGATTCAGTGCCGGTTCCCGCATCGCACCTGAATCACACACTGGTTCACACTGACATCTGCGAGCCGCTGGGGGTGTCAATGTAAAGTTAATGACACCCCAGATCAGTTCGCAGATCGCAGTGAGAACTGTGAAATGGTCCAGGAATTGGATTGCATAGGTATCTCTCTATCTCCCATTTGAACAATGTTTATAAACAATGCTACTTTGTATCTCTCTATTTCAAGTCTAAACAATGTTACTTTGTATCTTTCTTTCATCTGAACAATGTTTATAAACAATGTTACTTTGTATCTCTCTATTTTAAGTCTAAACAATGTTACTTTGCATCGTTCTTTCATCTGAACAATGTTTATAAACAATGTTACTTTGTAACTCTCTAGTTCAAGTCTAAACAATGTTACTTTGTATCTTTCTTTCATCTGAATAATGTTTATAAACAGTGTTACTTTGTATCTCTTTGGGCTCGTTTACACTTACTTTGGCTTCAATGCACATTAAAGCCCATACTGCTTCAACAAGCTTTTATGATGTGTTCATTGACTTCAATGAGGCTTCGGTGGTACTTTGATGAGGCTTCGGTGAGGCTTTTTTGAAGCTTTGTTGAAGCTTGGCCGATGCCCTGTGTGTTTGTTGATATCTCACACTTGCAATTTCTCCAAAACAAAGCAAAGCTAAAGCTGAAAAGCCTCTGAAAAGCCACAGTTGCTTCAAGCGAGCTTCAAACAAGCTTTGTCGTAGACTTCTATGGAGGCGTTGAAGAGGCTTTAAAGCCTGGCTAAAGCTGCACGGAGTATAATTTTTGACGCAAAGCTGGAGCGAAGCGAAGCCAACGCAAGGTGTAAACAGGACTGTAAGCCAACCATTGTATTTAGTGGCACTTTGACTGGCATTAAGGGAGCTTTAACAAAGCGTGTCTGAAGCAAAGTGTAAACTAGCCCTTTATCTGTTATCTGGACAATGTTTGTAAACACTGTGCTGATACAACAACTTCTAGCTAGTATTTCAAATTGCTAGCAAGTGTGAGAGGAAGGGGTGGATTGGTAGTGGGGCAGAAGGACAGGGCATACTACATACGTCCCATGTACTTCAATAACATTTTTTGGAGTGTGTAGCGTGCCCAGTGTCCTGTCCACAACTGGTTAGTCATTCTCTGTCCCTATACCAAATGGTGCCCAGACAAACATCTCTGGAGAACACCAATAAAGATCTGACAAGGGATTTATCCATGTCCTACTCTACGCTATACTGAAAAAAAAAATTGTCTATAGATGCACTCAAAAAAAAACATAAAATTGACCCGGATCCATTCTAGTCCCTTTAAATTCCAGGCCTTAGAAAAGTCTCCTGATGAACTGTTATTATCATATCTCGAGCTGCAGTATGTGATACTGCAGCTTGATGCTTCCACAGCCTCCATCCTCTGTATCATCTTCCTAGTGCAGTTTAGAAAGGAATCAGGAGTTCCTCCAAGTTTTGTAAAGGAGATGTTACAGTTTCACCCGCACTCTTACCCGACGGCCCACAGTGTTCCCTCTTTAGTCTGACTCTGTGTGTTACTTGTCATTCTGTTCCAAACAAATCTACATTTTTTGTGTGGTCTTTTCAGACTGTGAAAATAAATACATTGTTGTCTCTCTCCGTGGTGCAGTCACCTTCAATGTATGTTTTTGGTATTCTATAATTGCTGAGGAGCCATAGTGCAAATACACGACATAAGCCACACATCAAACATTGACATAAATAAATGACCACAGGTATTCAGAAGTGGAATGAGGAAGAGCAAACACTCATTGAATTACTCAAACTTATGTTTACTGAACAGGTAGTTGGGAACAAAGGTACAAAAAAAAAAAGTGGCGCTTACACTGGGATACAGTTCACAACAATTGCAAATGGTAAGAATTTACAACTTGATAGGTAGTTCAGCAAAGTTCTTAATGCACAGCACAGCAATTGTCCATGCTGGCTCCACCACTTCACTTGGCCTGGTTGCTCATGGGAATGAATCAAGGCCACTTGACATGAGCACACTCTAAAGCAGCCTTTGTCCACCAAAGTTTAGTAAATCCCTATAGGGTTCCTCCAGAGGTTGCTAGGGGTTTCTTGAGCAACCAATGTTGCCTCTAAGATATGTAGCCACTGACCCCCAATGTTCCTTTTTAGCTATTTGTAAGGGGTGCATTCTTTCCACTGACCTCCAATGTAAGGACCATTCTTCTCACTGACCTCCAATGAAAGGGGCGTTCTTCCTATTGACCACCAATGTAAGAGACATTCTTCTCATTGACTATCAATGCAAGGAGCGTTCTTCCCACTGACCACCAATGTAAGGAGCATTCCTTCTACTGGGCACCAATGTAAGGAGACATCTTCCCACTGGCTACCAATGTAAGGAGCATTCTTCTCCCTGACCATTAATCTAAGGAGAGTTCTTTCCATTGACCATCAATGTAAAGGGCATTCTTCCCACTAACCACCAATGTAAGGAGCATTCTTCCCACTGATTACCAATGTAAGAAGATATCTTCCTAAAGGCCACCAATGTAAGGGACATTCTTCCCACTGACCACCAATGTAAGGGACATTCTTCCCAATGACCACCAATGTAAGGAACATTCTTCCGATTGACCACCAATGTAAGGAACATTCTTCCCACTGACCACTAAAGAAAGGAGATATCTTCTTAGTGGCCACCAATATAAGGAGCGTTCTTTTCACTGGCCACCAATGAAAGGGGCATTCTTCCCACTGACCACCAATGTAAGGGGCAGTCTTTCCAGTGATCACCAATATAAGAGGCATTTTTATCATTGGCCACCAATGTAAGGGGTCTTCTCACCATTGACCACCAATGTAAGGGGCATTCTTCACACTGACCACCAATGCAAGGGGTAGTCTTCTCATGGATCACCAATTTAAGGAACATTTCTCTCACTGACCATCAATATAAGGGGCATTCTTACAATTGACTACCAATGTAAGGGGCATTCTTCCCACTGATCACTAAAGGAAGGAGATATGTTAATACTGGCCACCAATGTAAGGATCATTCTTCCTACTGACAAGCAATGTAATGACATTCTTCCCACTGACCACCAATGTAAGGGGCATTCTTCATACTTACCACCAGTGTAAGGGAAATTCTTCCCATTGGCCACCAATGTAAGGGGCATCTTTCGCACTAACCACCAATGTAGGGAGCATTCTTCTCACTGACTACCAATGTAAGGAACATTCTTCTCACTGACCACCAATGTAAGGGACATTCTTCTCACTGACTACCAATGTAAGGAACATTCTTCTCACTGACCACCAATGTAAGGGACATTCTTCCCATTGGCCACCAATGTAAGGAGCATTCTTCCTATTGACCACCAATGTAAGGAGCGTTCTTCCTACTGACCACTCCTCTCACCAGCCATGACCTTCCTGCCTTGCATAGCGCAGTATAGAGGCCACAATATTGGGGGCAGATGAACCAGGGGAGGGAAACTATTATTAAATGTGAGCTCTAACCATCTTACATACAGTATACAGCATATGTCATCAATGAAAATTTCAAATAATTAAAGAGGTGGAATAAATCAAACTGTTGTACACGTTATACACATTTCTTGCATTTTAGCTATTGGCAGATAAAGCAAATCAAAATCAAAGTTACAGCTCAATCAGCCAAAACCTTGTATTTCTTTTGTTGACACCAAAAGAACCAACAACACCAAAAGAAAAAACAAAACTAAAAAAAAAACCCCTTTGTTTTGATCTAAAACATATTTTTTTGTTTTTGTTCCCAGAATCGGTTCCTCAGCATTTCAGAAAGGATCCTACTGAGCAAGCGGCATCAACCCAAACCCATGGACTCTGAGTACGCAAACATTGACTTTTCAAAGAGGAATGTTAAGGACATTTACACCTCCCCCGAGGAGCTGACGGAATACGCCGAGATCCGGGTGAAATGACGGGCGCTTATCTAACAGCACAAACACAATTCTCACCCTTCCCCTGAACACTGAGAAACCTCAAGAGCCTGGATTGATTAATGAGTTGCAAAGCATGCATTGTGTGCCTTCCCAAGGATAATGGAACAGTATGTGAGAATCTGTTAAAAATGGTAAACAATTAAAAAGCCTTTATGACATCATATTGAAAAATAAAGTGAAATAACCTCATCATCAACTACACCTATTATTAGCAAATTGCATTGCAGTTTCTTACCTACTTCTGTTCTGTAGATACTGAGATAGTCAACATCAGTGCATGCTCAAATGCATTTATTATTCATACCGGTCTCTAATATTCGGTTGGATTGGCTCTTTAAATCATCAAGGGTAATGGCTGTGTTAGAGGATGTGGGTCCTCACCCCACATGTATATCCCCCTATTACCCACAATCCTTTGTGCTGTTAGATAAGAATGAACAGTAGCTCACTGTGTCATCTCTTGCACTGACTTGCTGGATAAAATAACTTATAGGCAGATAATGAAGCTGCAAATGACCTATTCTTTTTTTTACCAATAACTGAATTCCTTAGATAAGTTAAATGACTCCTCTAGAGGGGAAATTACATCTTACAATCCAATGCATTGCAGGAGATTTCAATAAAGCTAATAATAATAAAATTTCAACCTTTTCTGTAGCCATTGGGGAGATTTTTCCTTACTTCCTGCTGGCCACCTAGACAGGAAGTGAGCAAAGTCTCTCCAATGGGGGTCACAGACTGTAATAAAACTTTAGTTAGAATTTTTTTTCAGTTATTTTGTTTACTTTTAACTAAGGTGGTAAAGGGTGAGAATCTTTCTCAGGTTTCTATTGTTGTCTATGACCCCATTAAGGAGATCTGCTTAGTTTGTTTGGTTACCACAACAGAAAGTGAGAATAAATTCCCCAAAGGGGAATCAGAGGGCAATTAGAACCTGGCAAAGATTATACCCCCCCCCCACACCCACTGTAAATGAACAGCTATGTATTCGTTTTCAGTTGGAGTTTAAAGGGTCAGACCACCCATGGTATTTTAGTTACAAGCTGAGCCAGGACCTCCTGGCTCCTTGGAGTCTCCAATGGTGAGATCTGCCTGACATGAGCTATATGGCTAAAGGTTTGTGGACACCTGGCCATTACATCTATATGAACTTGTTGGATATCCTATTTCAAAACCATGTGCATTAATACAGAGTTGCCCCTCCTCCAATTGTTGCTGTAAAGTTTTCCATGCTCTACGAAGGGTCTCCATAAGATTATGGAATGTGCCCATGGGAATCTGTGCACATTCAGCCAAAAGAGCATTTATGAGGTCAGATACTGATGTTTGATAAGAAGTCCTGGCTTGCAATTTGTGCTGCACTTCAACCCAAAGGTGATCAGTAGGGTTAAGGTCAGGGCTCTGTGAAGGCCACTCAATTTCCTGCACCACAAACTCACCAAACCATGTCCTTTATGGAGCTGCCTTTATACACATAGGCACAGTCATGCTGGAACTGAAGGACCTTCCCCAAACGCCTTCCATAAGTTTGAAAGGCCACCATTGTCTTTGTAGGTGCTAGCATTAACAGTACCCATCCCTGGAAACACCTGAACCCAATCATTTGGAGTGGTGTCCTTGTGCCCTAGGTCTTATAGTGTAGTTCATGTTTCTGTTTCTTTGGATGTTACCACTCACCACTCCACTCGTCCCCTTCTCCATCCTATAAAGGAAAGGTGATGTCCAACCTGGAGATTGGGAAGTTTCAATAACAGCCATGGAAGACGTTCTAGACTTAGAACTCAAGTGCATCATTGTCTTTGTAGGTGCTAGATTGAACAGTACCCATCCCTGGCAACACCTGAACCCAATCATTTGGAGTGGTGTCCTTGTGCCCTAGGCCTTATAGTGTAGTTCATGTTTCTGTTTCTTTGGATGTTACCACTCACCACTCCATTCGTCCCCTTCTCCATCCTATAAAGGAAAGGTGATGTCCAACCTGGAGATTGGGAAGTTTCAATAACAGCCATGGAAGACGTTCTAGACTTAGAACTCAAGTGCATCATTGTCTTTGTAGGTGCTAGATTGAACAGTACCCATCCATGGAAACACCTGAACGGAGGTGTGTCCACATGCCCTTGGCCTTATAGTGTAGTTCTTGGTTCTGGCTACTCCCATTCTCCAGTCCACGTTTCTGCTTCTCCACCACACAAAGTAAATGTGATAGCCAACCTGGGGATGGGGAACTCTCCATAACAGCCATGGAAGATGTTTTAGACTTAAGCCGGCCATAGATGGTACGAATCTCACCGAGGTTCGAATCATGTATGGGCAGGCTGAATGTGCCCAAATTGAATTTACATCTGATTATTGCTAACGGCTGTTACAGCTGCTAGTAATCACTGTGTTTTCCCGGTGGGGACAGCTTCCCCTGTCCCCCCCCCCCCCCGCCAGGAGAACACAGGAGCTCTTTGAAGGGGAGGGGGGATGTAAGTGTTGATGGGGGAATCAAGAGTTTTTTTTTGGTTGCAGGAAAGAAAATCGCTCCGTCTATGGCCTGCTTTAGTACTCAAGTGCCAGTGGAATGCCAAACATTATAAGAAACCTTCTGTGATGTAAGCTCCACACACTAAAATCATCAAACTTGGGTGAAATGACCTGCTAAAAAAAATGATCTAAGTTTATGTATATATAAGTTAATTCTATTTAATTCTATTTATTGTTTTAACCATATTGGAGATGGGGGGGCTGTTTCTTTGCTTTTACAAAGCGATAAACCCGACTTATTGAAGTGCCTGGAATAAGAACTGTGTTGCCCATAGTTATCAACCAGACTCCTCACTTATCCATCCAGCACTAAGAAAACTAAAAACCTGATCTGTTTCTATGAAATACAATGGATTATTCATGGATTTGCACCATGCCATTAGATAAGCCTCCCTAGAGCTCAAAGAGAAGCAGTCCCAATTGGGCTTATGCAAGAGTGCTGTTTTTTTCTTTCATAAACGATTGCAATTGTGCTGACTTGCTTATTTGTGTCTGGTAAATACCGCAGCAACCTTGCTATTGCAGAGCTTTGCTGTTTCATATTGGCATGCACACTCATCCACTGGAAGTCCGATGTGATATTGGTGCGTGAGGTCAGGAAGTTGTCAGGCAGAACTTGGTAGACCTCAGCGAGGCTCTTAGGCTGACCATACATGGCTGGATTCTTCCATCCGACACCCGAACAGGGATTGCATTGGTTGAGATGAAGTCAATGTTCGGCTCATAATTTCCACCCGACTCATGTTGCTGGGTCAAGCCAGGTTGTGCTTGAGGCCATCCATGGTTCAAATTTTAGCCAACTGAGCAGAAATCGGCCAAAATATGAGACATCTACGGCCAGCACTAGAGTCATTGTTAGGCAAAGTTGCACAGTTATAATGAGAATTAATTCTCAGATTCTAGGGTAAGCCCATCTGGGACTGTTCACTTTAACAAAGAGCAATGCTTTGCAGTAACCCCTGGCAGGCAATCAGCGATTGGCAGCTTAGAGCGATTAAAAAAAATGATTGCTGGTCATTTGCCATGGATTACTACCCATTTATATAATTTACACTATGTCATTAAGTTAGACTAACAGAGTAATTTCATAACCTAGGATGTGCACAGCTCAGCTAGTGCCTCCCCCTACTGAGTAACCGATAACTGATTTTTTTTAAGGTCTGCAATTTATTCCTGGACTCCTCCTGAATTCTGTAACCTCTTGCTTGATGTATATTCCTGTAAACAAGATAACATCATTGTTATTGTTATACAGATTTGAAAGGTTCACATAATAAACCTGTATATATTATGAAAGCGGCTGTTCTTGTTGGTGACCCCAGTGCAAAACACAATAAAGTTATGGAAACTTGGTTGTTGTGGTGATCTATTCATTTAGTGGCATGGCCAGTCCCTACTCTACTGTGCAAAATGGTAAATACTTACTTGCTTATAGCATTGTTAATAATCTAATCCAACGTTGTCTGCTTGCCCTGCAGTATATTGCCACTTTATGTCCATTAAAGTATACAGCAAACAAGTACATATTTGGCAATTTGCACAGTAGAGTATAACCTGGCCAGAGAGGAATCACTTTGATGTGGTTGGCTAGAGAGGGATTCAAACAGTGGGAGGGGGAGAGAAGTGGGAGGAATCACTGCTTAGACTCTTTAATTGTCCATGTACAGTACATTTCAGCTTCAGAAATTCTGAGAAACCACTTTGACACAGCTGGCCAAAGAGGAATCACTTTGACACAGTTGGCCAGAGACGGATCACATTCACACAGTTGGCCAGAGAGGAATTACATTGACGCAGTTGGTCAGAGAAGGATCACTTTGACAAAGCTGGCCAGAAAGGGATCACTTTGAGACAGTTGGCCAGAAAGGGATCACTTTGACAAAGCTGGCCAGAAAGGGATCACTTTGAGACAGTTGGCCAAAGAGGGATCACTTTGAGACAGTTGGCCAAAGAGGGATCACTTTGACACAGTTGGCCAGAGAGGGATCACATTGACACAGTTGGTCCGAGAGGGATCACTTTGACACAGTTGGTCAGAGAGGGATCACATTGACACAGTTGGTCAGAGAGGGATTACTTTGACACAGTTGGCCAGAAAGGGATCACTTTGAGACAGTTGGCCATAAAGAGATCACCTTGACAAAGCTGGCCAGAAAGGGATCACATTGACACTTTTGGCCAGAGACGGAGACACAGTTGGCCAAGGAGGGATCACATTGACACAGTTGGCCAGAGAGGGATCACATTGACACAGTTGGCCAGAGAGGGATCACATTGACACAGTTGGCCAGAGAGGAATTACATTGACACAGTTGGTCAGAGAAGGATCACTTTGACAAAGCTGGCCAGAAAGGGATCACTTTGAGACAGTTGGCCAGAAAGGGATCACTTTGACAAAGCTGGCCAGAAAGGGATCACTTTGAGACACTTGGCCAAAGAGGGATCACTTTGACACAGTTGGCCAGAGAGGGATCACATTGACACAGTTGGTCAGAGAGGGATCACTTTGGCACAGTTGGCAAGAGAGGAATTACATTGCAACAGTTGGTCAGAGAAGGATCACTTTGACAAAGCTGGCCAGAAAGGGATCACTTTGAGACAGTTGGCCAGAAAGGGATCACGTTGACAAAGCTGGCCAGAAAGGGATCACTTTGAGACAGTTGGCCAAAGAGGGATCACTTTGACACAGTTGGCCAGAGAGGGATCACATTGACACAGTTGGTCAGAGAGGGATCACTTTGACACAGTTGGCCAGAGAGGGATCACATTGACATAGTTGGTCAGAGAGGGATCACTTTGACACAGTTGGCCAGAAAGGGATCACTTTGAGACAGTTGGCCATAAAGGGATCACCTTGACAAAGCTGGCCAGAAAGGGATCACATTGACACTTTTAGCCAGAGACGGAGACACAGTTGGCCAGAGAGGGATCACATTGACACAGTTGGCCAGAGAGGGATCACATTGACTCAGTTGGCCAGAGAGGGATCACTATGACTCAGTTGGCCATAAATGGTTTACTTTGAGAAAGCTGACCAGAGAGGAATTACTTTGACTCAGAATGTTTGCAGCACAAAGTGCTGATATGGGGAACCCCCTGGACTTTGGAGGCACGGTGTGTAGAGAGTAAATGAGTAGAAATAGGATGATAATATATAATAAAAGATTATCAACTTTATTAGTACAATCAATAGAAGCAAGGGATAGACCTTGACATAGAAATTGTCTACAGGTAAAAAATGGCAAAAATGGGACTGGTATACAATACTTGGATAAATGACCAAATAGCACCCCACATAAGCCCTGGACTAGTGTAGCCCATACAGAGGCTTTGTAGTGGATCCTGACATGTTTCGGACTTTATGCCATAGTGCTGTCCTTCTTCAGATGATATAATAGTGCAGGTAAAATACTGATAAAGGTCTAAAATGTAAACACAGTAACTGTAAGCATACAGTCTCAATTACATACAAACAAATAAGTACAGTAAACATATTTGTCAAAAAGCATGTAGCCAGTTAGTATACCAATTTGGAAGCCGGACATATCCGGTCACTTACCCCAATGCCAACGTGGCGTGCACAAAGCAACAGCGGGGTGGAAAAAGAGGGGCCAAAAATGGGGGGGGGGGGCTGCAAGGGATGAGAATCACCGCCCAACATAAACCATCAAGGACACCGAACAAAAGCCCCCGGTTATGTCGTATTGCAAAACCACAAGAATGTCAGGTGACTGCACCGGCAGGACGGTCGCTGTGTCAACTGCAACCAAGAGGGAGGGTATAATAGTAAGAGGGCAAAATGACACAAATTGAGGTAAAACCAGGTAATTATATAAAACCGGAAGTGTGTATCGACTTGCGACTCACCGGCTGGAAAATGACGTCACCGCCCGTGGTCTCTGACACATTTCGTCGCGCCCATGAGACATTTTTAAAGGACGAGTAAGTTCATAACTTAGGGTGTACACAGCTCAGCTTGTGCCTCCCGATACTAATTTTTTAAAGAAACAGAAAAAAGCGGCTCTAAACTAAAGTAAAAAATCAAAGAAGTAAGTATTTGTAATATCAAAGAAGTGAAAAAAAAATCATTCTTATGCGTGAAACCAATGTTCCACATAAAAATATACCATGAATATTATAACATACAGAAAAAGTGCATAGAAAGTGCTAAATAAAGTGCATGTAAAGTGTCCAGGTTCTATAGCTGCCTAGAACAGCTATTCTTCCTTATTAGGATAGTTCAGTTTATAAACTGTCAAGAACCAGGGCAAACAAATATAAAGTGCATAAAAAGTGCAAAACAAAGTGCATAAAAAGTGTCCGGATCCTCTGGCCGCCCAGGCCAATTTATTCTTAGCTTCTGGAGTATTCCAGTGTACAATAATAGGAACTGTCAAAAAAAGACTTTACATCAGCGTGCAATGATCACCACCACCTGAAGTGTATAAACACACTACAGAATGTATCTGGATAAAAGCCTGAGACTTAATTGTCATCTGTAGGGCACCGTTAATCCACTTGTGCTCATAGGTCTGGCTCCTCTATTTCCAAATAGAAGAATACAGATTCCCAGATGTTTGATATGAAGGAGACGCAAAAACCTTGCGGAGAAGCAAAAAGCACTTCTCTCTGTGGAGCCGAGAAGGGAATATTTTTTTAAGGTCTGCAATTTATTCCTGAACTCCTTCAGCATTCTGTAACCTCTTGCTTGATGTATATTCCTGTAAACAAGATAACATCGTTATTATTGTTATACAGATTTGAAGTTCACATAGTAAAACTATATATATTATGACAGCAACTGCTCTTGTTGGTGACCCCCCCAGTGCAAATCACAATAAAATTATAGAAATTTGGCAGTTGTGGTGATCCTTTTATTTGGATTTACATAACCAGGATGCTGACCGTACTGCCTTATGCATGGCTAGCCATTAGAGGGCGTGCTATGTTCTCTGCTTAACATCCAAAGAACTACAGTATGCCTGTGCTCAAATTCAAATAGTTAACATATATACGTAACATATCATTTGCTAAAGGAGGTGTGGCCACATAGTACCACTGAAAATTTTGCAGTAAACCTCTACAAACTGGTATATACCCTTACAATTTTCTAGAAAAATGTTACATAAAAACAAGGATTCTTGTTTGACATACATATTGCAAATCATGTTCAAACTGGCCAACTACATCAGAGTGATACCCCTATGGCCACTCCCTACTCTACTGTGCAAAATTGTAAAAAATACTTACTTGCTTACAGCATACTTAATGCTCTCTTCCAACTTTGTCTGTTTGCCCTGCAGCATATTGGCACTATATGCCCATTAACCACTTCCCGACCGCTGATCGGCATTTGACGGCGACAATGTGGCTCTGTAACGCAAAACGCCGTCATACGACGGCGGCCGCGATACAGAGCCACTGTGAGCGCGCGCGCTCACTGTGTGCCCTTCACCAATTACCCGTATATCACGGTTATACGACGTCCCGTTTGTCTGTTTCAACCTTCTCTCGTAATTCATACGACATTCGTTCATTCATAAAAAATGTTAAAACGTGTCATCTCATCCCTCACCGGTATCCCCATAGTGAGACTACATCAACCGGTCAAACTTGTACTAAACGTTATACATACAGTTTGTTCTTAGGAACAAAAATACATTGTAAAAAGATCTTTTAACATTCCCATATATGGTCAAACATCTCCAAATGACGTTTTAAAAGTCACCATGATACACCGGTGTGGAGGAAATC
>BLSH010192610.1:83940-96250 GCA_018402905.1 Glandirana rugosa | reverse complement strand
ACATGTCCGTTGAAATATCGCAGTACCGCAAAAAATCGCAGATCGCCGCCATTTTTAGTAAAAAATAAAAAAAAATTAAAAACCCCAAAAATGAATTCTCATCATCCGTAAACGCGACCACTTTTGCGCAAACCAATCAATAAACGCCGATTGCGATTTTTTTTATCGCAAATATGAGGAAGAATATAAAGCGGCCAAAAACGGTGAAAAAAATGTTTTTTTATATTTTTTTTTTGGATTTGTATTTTAGCAAAAAGTAAGAAATTTGGGTTTTTTTGCAAAATTGTCGCTCTTCTTTTGTTTATAGCGGCGATCAGAAATGACGCAGAGGTGATCAAATACCACCAAAAGAAAGCTCTATTTGTGGGAAAAAAAGGACGCAAATTTTGTTTGGGTACAACGCCGCACGACCGCGCAATTGTCAGTTAAAGCGACGCAGTGCCGAATCGCAAAAAGGGCTCCGGTCCTAAAGCTGGAAATCCTTCCGGGGCTGAAGTGGTTAAAGTATGCTGTAAAAGAAGTATGTATTTGGCATTCTGCACAGTCGAGTAGGGACAGTTGGCAAGAGGGGAATTACTTTGACAGAGTGGAATCAATTTGACACAGTTGGTCAGAGAGGGATCACTTTCAGAGAGGTATCACTTTGACACAGTTGGTCAGAGAGAGATCACTTTGACACAGTTGGCCAGATAGGAATCACTTTGACACAGTTGGCCAGAGAGGAATCACTTTGACAAAGTTGGACAGAGAGGGATCACTTTGACACAGTCTGCCAGAGATAAATCACTTTGACTCAGTTGTCAGAGATAAATCACTTTGACACAGTTGGCCAGAGATAAATCACTTTGACACAGTTGTCAGAGAGGGATCACTTTGACACAGTTGGCCAGAGAGGAATCACTTTGACACAGTTGGACAGAGAGGAATCACTTTGACACAGTTGGCCAGAGTGGGATTACTTTTACACAGCTGGCCAGAGAGGGATCACTTTGACACAGTTGGCCAGATAGGAATCACTTTGACACAGTTGGCCAGAGATAAATCACTTTGACACAGTTGGTTAGAGAAGGATCACTTTGACACAGAGGGCCAGAGGGGGATCGCTTTGACACAGTTGGCCAGAGAAGAATCACTTTGACACAGAGAGCCAGAGGGGGATCGCTTTGACACAGTTGGCCAGAGAGGAATCACTTTGGCACAGTTGGCCAGAGAGGAATCACTTTGACACAGTTGGCCAGAGAGGAATCATTTTGACACAGTTGGTCAGAGAGGGATCACTTTGACACTGTTGGCCAGAGAGGAATCACTTTGACACAGTTGGCCAGAGGGGGATCACTTTGACACAGTTGGACAGAGAGGAATCACTTTGACACAGTTGACCAGAGTGGGATCACTTTTACACAGCTGGCCAGAGAGGGATCAATTTGACACAGCTGGCCAGAGAGGGATCAATTTGACACTGTTGGCCAGAGAGGAATCACTTTGACACAGTTGGTCAGAGAGGGATCACTTTGACACAGTTGGACAGAGAGGAATCACTTTGACACAGTTGACCAGAGTGGGATCACTTTTACACAGCTGGCCAGAGAGGGATCAATTTGACACAGTTGGCCAGATAGGAATCACTTTGACACAGTTGGCCAGAGATGAATCACTTTGACACAGTTGGCCAGAGATAAATCACTTTGACACAGTTGGTTAGAGAAGGATCACTTTGACACAGAGGGCCAGAGGGGGATCGCTTTGACACAGTTGGCCAGAGAGGAATCACTTTGGCACAGTTGGCCAGAGAGGAATCACTTTGACACAGTTGGCCAGAGAGGAATCATTTTGACACAGATGGCCAGAGAGGGATCACTTTGACACAGTTGGCCAGAGATTACTTGTTTGACATACCGTATTTTGCAAAACATGTTCAAACTGACCAACTACATCAGAGTGATATCCCTATGGCCATTCCCTACTCTACTGTGCAAAATTGTAAAAAAAATACTTACTCGCTTACAGCATACTTAATCTGTTTGGGGGAGGGATCACTTTGACACAGTTGGTAAGAGAGGGATCACTTTGACACAGATGACCATAGAGGAATCACTTTGACACAGATGACCATAGAGGAATCACTTTGACACAGTTGGTCAGAGAGGGATCACTTTGACACAGTTGGCCAGAGAGGGATCACTTTGACACAGTTGGCCAGAGAGGGATCACTTTGACACACTTGGCCGGAGAGGGATCACTTTGACAAAGATGACCATAGAGGAATCACTTTGACACAGTTGGTCAGAGAGGGATCACTTTGGCACAGTTGGTCAGAGAGGAATCACTTTGACACAGTTGGCCAGAGAGGAATCGCTTTGACACAGTTGGCTGGAGAGGGATCACTTTGACAAAGATGACCATAGAGGAATCACTTTGACACAGTTGGTCAGAGAGGGATCACTTTGACACAGTTGGTCAGAGAGGGATCACTTTGGCACAGTTGGTCAGAGAGGGATCACTTTGACACAGTTGGCCAGAGAGGAATCGCTTTGACACAGTTGGCCGGAGAGGGATCACTTTGACAAAGATGACCATAGAGGAATCGCTTTGACACAGTTGGCCGGAGAGGGATCACTTTGACAAAGATGACCATAGAGGAATCACTTTGACACAGTTGGTCAGAGAGGGATCACTTTGACACAGTTGGTCAGAGAGGGATCACTTTGACACAGTTGGCCAGAGAGGAATCACTTTGACACAGTTGGCCATGTTGTGTGTCTTTCTTGATCCTTACCCATTTCACCCAACCAGAATGGGGTAGTTGGGTTAGGAGGCTGCTGTGTGTAAAAATATTTAGGTATGATTTTTTCTTTCTAGATAATTCTACAGAAAATGAAAATTCTACTGACCCTTCATTGACAAGTACGCCCTGACCCATCACCACACGCTCCACAACTATTACCTCCCCATTCACACACAACACAACTAATACTTCTCCTTTCATACTGTCTTCAGGTAACAAATATTCACAAGCTTTTACTTCCGGCCTCTCTCATGGCCGGAAGTGACACCTAGGCTCCTCCGAGATCAATCACTGCCGTCTAGTGGACGGCGGTGATTGATTGACACTAATAGGAGCAAATAGGTGGCTTGAGGCGCAGAGCAAAGGGCCTCAAGGAAGGAATAAACCCTGCCATTGAAGCGTGACGCCTGCAATCATGTGATTGCAACGACGTCACGCTTTCCATAGTGCACTGTGTCAGGCGCCCAAACATAGTGCACTGTGTTAATTTAAACAAACTTTTTTTTTTTTATTATGTTTTAGTTTCCAAGAAAAAATGATGTGAGTCTGTTACTGTGGGCTACATCTCCACTTTTATTTCTTTGCTTTGCTCTGGTTTCCGTAAATCAGAGTACATTGGATTTAGAGGAACAGGACGTTAAAGAAGTGCCTGCAGGATTTTTATTTTCCCGTTCTACCAAATAATACAAACAGAAGCTTAATTGCAGGAACAGAACGGGCCATGTCATGGTAATAATGTCTTGCATTTATTTGGCAGAAGATACTTTGCATTTCTCTTTTACTAAAAAAACTCCTATCAGATCTTTTCCTCTAATTTATGAAAAGTGTAGTGCATTGGGTCTACCAGTATGGCTTCATATTTTAATTCCTGAGAAAATAAAAGATGCAATTACTGTGGGCTACAGCTCCACTCTTCACTTTGCTCTGCGCTCATTTATCAAGGTCTGTAGCTAATAGTAGTCATACTCAACTGGACTTGTTTTGTAATGTTGAAGACATTTCGCAGCTTATCCAAGCCACTTTTTTGGTTCTGTAAAGTGTCAGGAACATACACCAGCATATATACAGTGCCTTGCGAAAGTATTCGGCCCCCTTTGAACTTTGTGACCTTTTGGCACATTTCAGGCTACAAACATAAAGATATAAAACTGTAATTTTTTGTGAAGAATCAACAACAAGTGGGGCACAATCATGAAGTGGAACGAAATTTATTGGATATTTCAAACTTTTTTAACAAATAAAAAACTGAAAAATTGGGCGTGCAAAATTATTCAGCCCCTTTACTTTCAGTGCAGCAAACTATCTCCAGAAGTTCAGTGAGGATCTCTGAATGACCCAATGTTGACCTCAATGACTAATGATGATAAATAGAATCCACCTGTGTGTAATCAAGCCTCTGTATAAATGCACCTGCACTGTGATAGTCTCAGAGGTCCGTTTAAAGCGCAGAGAGCATCATGAAGAACAAGGAACACACCAGGCAGGTCCGAGATACTGTTGTGGAGAAGTTTAAAGCCTTATTTGGATACAAAAAGGTTTCCCAAGCTTTAAACATCCCAAGGAGCACTGTGCAAGCGATAATATTGAAATGGAAGGAGTATCAGACCACTGCAAATCTACCAAGACCTGGCCGTCCCTCTAAACTTTCAGCTCATACAAGGAGAAGACTGATCAGAGATGCAGCCAAGAGGCCCATGATCACTCTGGATGAACTGCAGAGATCTACAGCTGAGGTGGGAGACTCTGTCCATAGGACAACAATCAGTCGTATACGGCACAAATCTGCCCTTTATGGAAGAGTGGCAAGAAAAAAGCCATTTCTTAAAGATATCCATAAAAAGTGTAGTTTAAAGTTTGCCACAAGCCACCTGGGAGACACACCAAACATGTGGAAGAAGGTGCTCTGGTTAGATGAAACCAAAATCTAACTTTTTGGCAACAATGCAAAACGTTATGTTTGGCGTAAAAGCAATACAGCTCATCACCCTGAACACACCATCCCCACTGTGAAACATGGTGGTGGCAGCATCATGGTTTGGGCCTGCTTTTCTTCAGCAGGGACAGGGAAGATGGTTAAAATTGATGGGAAGATGGATGGAGCCAAATACAGGGCCATTCTGGAAGGAAACCTGATGGAGTCTGCAAAAGACCTGAGACTGGGATGGAGATTTGTCTTCCAACAAGACAATGATCCAAAACATAAAGCAAAATCTACAATGGAATGGTTCACAAATAAACATATCCAGGTGTTAGAATGGCCAAGTCAAAGTCCAGACCTGAATCCAATCGAGAATCTGTGGAAAGAACTGAAAACTGCTGTTCACAAACGCTCTCCATCCAACCTCACTGAGCTCGAGCTGTTTTGCAAGGAGGAATGGGCAAAAATTTCAGTCTCTCGATGTGCAAAACTGATAGAGACTTCCCCAAGCGACTTACAGCTGTAATCGCAGCAAAAGGTGGCGCTACAAAGTATTGACTTAAGGGGGCTGAATAATTTTGCAAGCCCAATTTTTCAGTTTTTTATTTGTTAAAAAAGTTTGAAATATCCAATAAATTGCGTTCCACTTCATGATTGTGTCCCACTTGTTGTTGATTCTTCACAAAAAATTACAGTTTTATATCTTTATGTTTGAAGCCTGAAATGTGGCAAAAGGTCGCAAAGTTCAAAGGGGGCCGAATACTTTCGCAAGGCACTGTATATCAACACAAGTAGCATAGACATCTCAATCCAATCACTATGTAATGTGTCAAGGCCCACGCTGAATTTCCAAAAACCAGATGAGGTATTAAAGTTGAGGAGCCATCCAGTTCTAATTACATAATCCCATTCCTGGTGCCAAGAAGTTCTATAAAGTGTCAGGAACATACCCCAGCAGGCCGCACAGACACCTTAATCAAATCACCATTTTATGTGTCATGGCCAGGGTTTTTTCAATGGGAACAAGAGGGAACGCAGTTTCAGCACCTCCAGCATTGAATGTATGTCAAAATGTGCTGTAGAGTATATTGATCCTCGCTGTTGGGGGATCTTTTGTTGCTGGTGGGGGATCTATTTTTGTTGGAAGAGTCTAATGTTGCTGGCTGCAGGGGATCTATTTTACTGCTTCTCTTGTCAATAGATAACACATTCATACAGATTACTTAGCACCACAAAATGAAACTTGGTTCTGTATTCTCTGGGAGCTGGGTAGGGTGTGGAACCAAGGGACAATGCTCGGAGGTGGGTAGGGGGTGAGACAAGGGGTGACTCTGGAAACGGAAGGGGGAGGGGCTGCACCTATTCTCTGAGAGAAAAGCCCTGGTCATGGCATATATTGGCTGTCCAAGAACTGCATGAATGGTGTTAAAGTTGGGGAGCCATCCTGTTCTAGTTACATAATCATTGGTGTCAGAATGCCTTCATAAGAGTTAATCCTTTACATGGATGAAGGTGCGAATGCTTGTCAAATCGCTGTGGTAGAGATATTACAATGGAAGACTGATGGTGTTGAAAGGCTCCCATCACTGTTCATGGATGGTTGGTCATATCTGACGTAGGTGGGCTCTTTGAAGCCTCTTTCGAAGCAGTTGCCCTCACTGCCTAAAATGTGCACCTCACTGTTCTCAAAAAAATGTCCATTTTCCATACAATATAGGAAGACTCCTGAATCTTGACCTCTAGAATTTGCCCTCCTACATTGGGCCACTCATCTGTTGGGAAATGTTTGTGCCACCCCAATGTACAATTTGCACTCCTCCCTACAATGCACTGCATGTGCCAAGTTATATAACTTGTGTTTGGATGCTGGGTCTTTTGGATTTACAAACTTCTGTCTCAGTTTACTGCTGGGCTTGAAAGACACAGTCACGTAATGTTTGTTAGAGATCCTTCTGATTCTCCCTTATATTTCATGGTTCTGTGTTTGTGCTTGACCTTGTAGATGTGGGTAGCCCCAATCTTTCTAAGATGAGTTCTTTGTCTTTGGGCACTGTGTTTTTTGCTATTAGCTTGAAGTTGCAGAGTTCTGATAACCTCTAGAAAACATCAAATACTGGTCTATGTGTGTAGGTTTCCTGTAGACCCCTCTTTGACATGTAACAAGCAGTCCAAAAAGGGTAATTTGTTATTATGTGCCTCTTCTTGTGTAAAATGATGTTTTTGTCTACTGAGTTTATGTATTCACTTAAAGCTCCTTCTTCTTATGTTCTAATCTTAGCCCATGTATCATCCACATGAACTTGGTGTTATTCCCCTAAAAGAGTGCAATACTTTCTAGTCCACCTCTGTTTACAGGTTAGCTACAATGAGGGATACAGGTAACCCCATAGTACAGCCAATCGATCATCTAGTTATCCTTTTACGTGAAATAGATGGTGGGACAAAAGTCCAGCAAGGAACATCTTTGATCTGGTTTGAGTTATGTTCGACTTTTGGGAGTCTTAACTTGTTCCAGATGTTTCCGCATAGCCTCAGTAGCCTCTGTAGTTGGTATACAGGAGGAAAGGGATGTGAAATCATAGGACGCCATTGTCCCTGCTGGCTCTGACTTCAATCGATGTACCCTGTTGACAAATTCTTTAGAGTTCTGAATATGGTGTACCATGTTGCCAACTAAGAGTGATTGGATAATAGCCAGACACGTAGCAATGTTGTATGTAATAAAGTTGATGCTACTGTCATTTGGGATTATACAGGCGGTCCCCGGGTTACAAACAAAATAAGGACTGTAGGTCTGTTCTTAAGTTGAATTTGTTTGTAAGTCGGAACAGCTACATTTTTTAAGCGTAACTTCAGCCAAAAAAACTATTTTTAAGCTTTTTGGATAGCATAGGGAAGGGGTAACACCCCTGTAATGTTTGCTTTGCTGTCTATGTTTCTGTTCAGAAGATTTCACCTCACTTCCAGTCCCAATGATAATTGGATTTTGAAAATTTTGGATTGTGAAAACAAATCTTGGTGATAAAACTCCAATGGAGACACCTTTTTCCCATGATAACTCTTACAGGAGTGAATTTCCCTTCCTAGGGGTAGATTTTCTCTCACTTCCTGTTGTCACCCTCCGTTTGTTAGTAGGAGTCGCTCGTAAGTTGTAACTAGGGGATCGCCTGTAACTAGAACATAGCGCTTCCACAACTTTTACACTTCTCATGCTGTTCTTTGACAATTGGCATCAGCCTAGATACATTCCATGGTCATTGGATTAAGGTGTCTGTGCTATCTTTGTGCATATAAATGCCGCGGTATGTCCTTGACACTCATTCAATTTGAAGAAGTGGCTTGGATAAGCTTTGAAACATCTTCAATACCAGTTCATTGGAATGTAAGTTACTGCTAATAGCTATACCATGACTTGGATGAATGAGAACCTTCACAAATACATTGGCAATTTTGGGATGTATTATCTTAAAACTGGTGTGGGAATATGAGAAAACAGCAAGAAAACTTGTAGATCACAGTACCACCCTACATTTCAGCCTCTGGTGCCAACATCATAGACTTACACCTATTAGTCTTCACTTGGCTTACACAGTAAAGGTCATGGGGCCCAAACAATTTTACAAAAAGCTCAAAAAATACTGCGTAATGAATTGGTGATACAGACTCAGTACACTATTGATGCTTTGAGACAGAAAGCTGAAACATTAAACAGACTTTGGCCTGAAAACTATCAGCTGAGATCCTATTGGTTACATTTACAGAACAACCCCAACTCTAAGGGAAGGGAAAGAGAGTTCAACAAATTCACCTACAGGTTACTATGGACCAGCAATAACAACAGTACAGAGGAGTTACCCTGAAGGGGATAGATGA
The DNA here is from genome assembly GCA_018402905.1 of Glandirana rugosa. Lineage (NCBI taxonomy): Eukaryota > Metazoa > Chordata > Amphibia > Anura > Ranidae > Glandirana > Glandirana rugosa. The sequence continues at coordinate 87,674 of BLSH010192610.1, read as the reverse complement.
TAACAGGACACCTCAAGAAATACGGGCGAGTAGGTAAAGAACCTTTCAGACAGAGAGCTTAGTTAACTAGAGAAGGCAGTCTTAGCCAAGGGAATGAAATTCGACATGGCAGCCCGACATGTCTCTGTAGTGGATATCATTCCAGCTACAGAATCTTCCATCCAACCACATATCAGTAACAGAGACTATGCTGTGGGTCCAGGCAGCAGTGTTGACAACCTACCAGATTGAAATTTACTGGCACAACACCCATAATTTACTGGCACAGCCAAGTTTTTACTGGCATTTTACAAAAGTTACAAAATTACAGTTTTCAGTGCAAATTTCAGTATTTAGGCCATCAGTTTTGTCACCTATGTCAGATTGTAGAGATTTCCCCTTAATTTCTGTTCCATAACCACCACAGAACGTGAGGTGAAATCCCTGGTAGCTACTAGGATCACCAGAATTTATGTCCCCATTTCTAAAGACTTCCTGTCTCCATCACCTCCTGTTTTTATCCCTCCAGTCTCCATCCCTCCATCACCCCTCATCTCCATCACACCATCCCCCTGTCTCCATCCCTCCATCACTTCTTGTCTCCCTCACACAATGCCCCCATCGCTTCCTGTCACCATCCCTCCATCTCCATCACACCATCCCCATCACACCATCCACAGGGAGGCAGGCAGGAATCAGGAGGATCCATCCAGAGCGTCTGCTCCGGTCAGGTGCTGGCTGGTAGTGGTGTGGCGGGAAAATGCAGTAACCTCATTTGAGGGCGGATGGGCAGAGGCACTAGCTGGCAGCAGGAGGAGTGGTTATCCAACTCGTCACAGGATCGGATCTTCTCACTCGCCGCTCGGGATTTCTGTAATTGCACATGTGCAGCTCTGACCGGAGCCGATGGCCGCCGTTTTTACTGGCACTTTTGGGCTGCTACGGACTTTTACGGACACCCGAAAAACTGCCCTGTTTTTACGGGCTGTCCGTAAATTTACGGACGGTTGGCAACACTGCCAGGCAGTGCTGTCCAGTGCCAAAGCACTTCCTTCCAAGAGCAAGTCCAAGTGAATATGGCTAACATCACTATCTTCACATGCTCCAATTTTCGTAGATTGGGTTCATTTAGAAGAACCAGATAAAAAAAGTGCCTGCAGGATTCCTAATAAAAATACAAACAGAAGCCCAGTGGCACGATCAGAAATATCTTGAAATTTTGGAAGCACCTGCTCTTCTCTCCAAATCTAGGCCACAATGTTTCTTTACCGAAGGGATCTAAAGTCAAGTCTATGGAGTCTTGCCAAGAGGAACATGGTGTGATGCAGGAGAAAAACAGAAGACAGTCCCTCCCATTGTCTTTCTCATGTATAAAAAATGCTGAGAGCCACCATAATTAGAGAACAGAGAGAGAAAGAGAGAGAGAAGGACGGATACCTGAGACTATTGGCCTACAATGCAGCTTCTAATAGTGTCCTTCTTCTGGTTTATAATATGTACCAGCGGTAAGCATATTTGTCTTATGTTCTATCTATCTAGCTATCTTGTTTTTCCTTCTAGGTTTTTTATTTTTGTCTTGCCCCCCCTGTCTCTTTTATCCCCTTTTTTCTATTCAGCTGTCCTTCTATCATTCTCTCCATCATCTCTTATATTGCGTTTATTTATATCTCCCTCCCTCTTTATATATTTTTAGATGTTTAAAAGGATATAAACTGGTGTATGATTTACATTCTTAATGATTTGTATAAATACTTACTAAATCAAATGTATTTAACATTGCCAAAGTAAGTGGGTAAGAGGATGGAGATGTTCAGTGTGTAAAAATTCAGGATATTTAGAAGAATCGAGAGTTAAGAGTTAATACATTAGTAGAATTTCATCCAAATTTTTTTGTTTGAAGAACATTTGTTTGATTTTCTTGTGGATTTTCTTAGTGGGGTCAAATTGACATTCATACTTGACCACAACGAGGAGGAAATTCAAAGGAGTAGAATGGAAATTTTTTTTTTCTAACAAATTAATGAATATAATTTACAAATAGGAAAGCCAATTCATTTCAAAATTTAATGCTAAAAGCATACAAAATATTGAAGTACTTTTAAATGATGATATAATAACAAAAACAGCGCCACCCCAGGTGTATACCTGAGTACAGCAAGCCTCCTGGTTTCACTGGCATATATATACTTTTTCTGTTATCACATATTGTTCATATATATTTTACACGTATGTATGTTTTATTACAATATTGGGTTATTTTTATTATTATTAAGTCACTTCCATAGCGTGGAGTTTTTTTTGGTTTCACTTTTGAATGATATTCATCAAGTCTGGGTACTCCGGTTTCCTCTCACATTCCAAAGACATGCTGGTAGGTTAATTGGCTCCTGACTAAATTGGCCCTAGTATGTGTATGAATGTGATTTAGGGACCTTATAGCGTAAGCTCCTTGAGGACAGGGATGTGAATGTACAATTTATATGAGAAACACTGTGCAAATTGAAAGTGCTATATACAGTATATAAACTGGTGTATGATATACATTCTTAATGGTTTGTATAAAATACTTACTAAGTCAAATGTATTTAACATTGCCAAAGTAAGTGGGTAAGAGGATGGAGGAGATGTTTAAAAATTCAGGATATTTAGAAGAATCGAGAGTTAAGAGTTAATACACTAGTAGAATTCCATCCAATTTTTTTTGTTCGAAGAACATTTGTTTGATTTTCTTGTGGATTTTCTTAGTGGGGTCAAATTGACATTCATACTTGACCACAACGAGGAGGAAATTCAAAGGAGTAGAATGGAATTTTTTTTTTTTTCTAACAAATTATTTTCTAACAGTGAATGTGATTTACAAATAGGAAAGCCAATTCGTTTCAAAATGTAATTCTAAAAGCATACAAATTTTTGAAGTACTTTTGAATGATATTCATCAAGTCCGGGTACTCCGGTTTCCTCTCACATTCCAAAGACATCCTGGTAGGTTAATTGGCTCCTGTCTAAATTGGCCCTAGTATGTGTATGAATGTGAGTTGGGGTCCTTAGAGTGTAAGCTCCTTGAGGACAGGGATGTGAATGTATAATGTATATGAGAAACACTGTGCAAATTGAAAGTGTTATATACAGTATGTACTGAATGTGGTAAACTGAGCAACAGAAAAAATATAGAAAAATTATATGTATATATGTGCATGAAAAAAATGTACCAATTGAATAGGTAGATTATGTGTTGCGGTGAAGCTGCTGGTATATATTCACAGTGTGAACAATTAGACAATAAAAAACTTTTATAACCCGCGCTAACACACAAATATTGAAGGCTGACTGGTCTGAATAACAGCAGATAGGCTGGTGTCTTACCATCAACTGACCACCAGATGTCAGACACACATAAGGGTAACCAGCCACTGATTATAGCTAGAAATAAATAAAGATCGATATTAGTCACCGACCAATGGGAATACACACAGACTGTAGACCACCAGTCAACTACCATTCTGTGGTCGGATAGACGACAATAAGTCTGGTCAGTCGGAAGTTATAAACACACAATCGCGCCCAATATTTTCAAAAAATAACAGATTAACAAGTGTGACACTTATATATGGTCGTCGAAGTGGCGTTGTGTATTAGATGGATAAGTTAACCATGTAAAAAAAGTACGTGTATATATGTATATTAAAAAGATATAAAAAAGACAACGAGTCAAATGGTGTAAGTCATGTATGACATATATTGTGAAAGTTAAACGT
>BLSH010192610.1:8357-54271 GCA_018402905.1 Glandirana rugosa | reverse complement strand
TGTCAGCTGCGATTGTCTAATTTAGTGTAGAGAAATGGCTTGAAAATATGCATGAAACACAAAATTATTTTAACAACCTCAGATCTTCTGAATAAAGTACAGCTGAGTAATCCGTAACCTTGTGTATTTCAAGTGCGAAAACCTTTTTAGAATATGAATAGGAGTGTGACAGGTCCCCCACCTGTTCTCAGTGCAGCATAATCAGCTGCCTTGTTCTTCTTCTGCCGATTGAGAATATAAATTTAGCATTATGGATGAAACCCTAAGAATATCTTTCAACATTGCTCAGCGCATCATCCATTTCTCACCAGGGATGGGAGGAAGGGAAGCAGCTGGTATCTCCTAGCAGGAGACCAAACTATTAGGGCACATAAGGTTGGAAATCACCCAATGCCGCCTGTTGTAGGGCTTAGGCACACAAATATATTTTCATGCGTACAGCAGAAAATATGCCCGTATTCACGGCACCCGGGTGCCCCAGCTGCTGAGTGATTCTGCCTATAGGAATAAATTCCAAAATATGCTGTACAGGGGTGTGTGCATGTAAACGCAGATGTATTTTCCTATATGTAAAACTTGTCCATTCTGGAAATTATGACTATACACGTCCGCCTCTAAACGCAAGTACTGCCATTTCCATGTGTATACCCATATATGGCGTGTTTTGTAATTCATTCCTATGGGCGGGATTACACAGCGGCACCACAAAAGCAGGAATATTTTATGCTGCATGTCCATACGCCTGCAAATACGGTCGTCTGCATGAACCCGTAAGTCCCCTTTCACACAGGGGCGACTTGCAATCCGACTTGAGTTGCCTCAAGTCGCCCCAAGTCGCTTGACATTTGAAATCCCATTGAAATGAATGGGAGCCGTCTTAATATACACGACTGAAGTCGCTCCGACCTCAAAGCGACTTCTGAAAAGGTTCCTGTACTACTTCTATGCGACTTCTATCTGACTTGTGCCCATAGGATTCAATAGAAGTCGCCTCCAAGTCGGATCCCCATCTACATGGAAGCGACTTTACAGTTAAAAGAATATAATTTATTTTTAGGCAGCCCCCTCCCTCCCTCCTCTGATTGGTCAAAGCAAAGTCGCCTGGCAAAAGTCATGTTGTAAAGTCGCCTGAGGTCCTTGAAGTCGCGATGGAAGTCGCGCTGAAGTCGCCTAGCGAAGTCGCGCCGAAGTCGGGTCGCCCCTATGTGAATGCAGGCTAAGAGTAATGGAATTAAAGCGGAGTTCCACCCTAAAGTGGAACTTCCGCTGGTTGGATTCCTCCCCCCCTCAGGTGTCACATTTGGCACCTTTCGGCGGGGAGGGGGAAGAGGACACCCGTCTTTAGACAGGTGTCCTTTTCCACACTTCCGGGAGCTCTGGCCGGCGGACGCGGCCGCTGACGTCAGCAGCCCGGCTCCCTCCTCCCTGCTCGCTCGGCAGAGCTCGCGCATGCGCAGTAATGTGCCCGGCGTGAAGCTGTACTGCTTACACGTCCGGGTTCCCTTACCCGCGATGGAGGCGGCTGCACCCATCCCCCGATCCGAAGATCGGCGGCGGGTGCCGACATCGCTGCACCCCAGGACAGGTAAGTGTCCTAATATTAAAAGTCAGCAGCTACTGTATGTGTAGCTGCTGACTTTTAATTTTTTTTTTAGCCCTCGGACCTCCTCTTTAAGCTCACTTCATCAGGTCCATGCCGAGGGCTGGCGGAGAGATCATGCTTATGAGAAGGCCCGCCAGCAAGCTTTTACAATTATTTTCTGTATTTTTATTGCACACAGTATAGTGAACTTTGGGGCAGGATAAGTGTTCATCCTGGAATTCAAACATTTCAAAGAGCTTGGAATAAACTTGAACTCAAACCAATACATTCCTATAGACACACCTAAACCTTGTGGACAGCCTTCGCAGAAGAGATGAAGCTGTTATAGCTGCAAAGGGCGGGCCAACTCAATATTGAACCCTAGGGACTAAGACTGGAATGCCATTAAAGTTCATGTGTGTGTAAAGGCAGGCATCCCAATACTTTTGACAATATAATATATATTCCCTTTAAGATACACACAGCCTTTGGTCACACTCACCTCATCAGGGCCACACCAGGGATTGGAGGAGAGGTTTCCACATTATTATCCTAGCTGTGTAAGCCTGGCAGCAGGGGAGGGCTGGGCCAGGGGTCAGGGTGGCAATTGCCCCCCAGGCCACCCTAACTTACATTCAAAATGGCCGACGGCTGCTGCTCGCTCACAATTTATTATTTTTTGTGGAGGAAGGAAGAAGGGGCCAGGGCCGCAGCCACCAACTAACTGCAGGCAAAGGGGGCGCCCAGGGCCGGCCCTGCCATGGATCCCGCTGGGCCCATTGGGCTGCCTGGGGGGGGGGGCACCAGATTACACAGAGCGGGGATCTCCCGCTTACAAAGTCCTATCTCCTGGACCAGCTTATATAATGGCACACTGGTGATGTCTATCATAGGAGCCGGTCCAGGAGGCGGGACTTCATATGACAGCGGCCGCGCCAGGTATAAGTAGGAGAGCCCCACTTTGTGTAATCTGGCGGCTCTCCTCTCTCTGCATTGCAGGCTGCATTGGATGGGCACTGATCAGGATGTGCTGATGGGCACTGATCAGACTGTGCTGATGGCCACTGATCAGACTGCATTGATGGGCAATGATCAGGCTGTGCTGATGGGCACTGGTGAGCCAGCATTGATGGGCACTGATCAGGCTGCATTGATGCATTATTTTTGTTAAACCTCCTTTGTTGCTATTAACATTAAATTATGTTACCACATTGTATCATAGTTGTCTTGCTTCATAACATCAATATCCATTCTAAAACCAAGCGGGCATGGATGGTGAGCTGATTCGGTGGTTCAATGGGCCACTTGACTGGACTTGTCCCCCAGGCCTAAGGCTGCCAGCCCTCTCCTGCCTGGCAGGGATTTGAACCCCCCCCCAACATTCCATCCAAAATTCCTTCAGAAATGGAGCTGCCTTCCTTTTAACTTTCTAATATCAGTAGTTAGAGATGGGGTTGGGGTTGGCTAAGGTGACTTTTGCGATGTATGCAACTTCATGATTTGAAATATTAAATGGTTCACCTTTCATGGTTTGACTCTGTTTGAAGCATTTCACTTCTTTTCCTACGCATTGTATGTAGTCAGATGACCCACAGGACCCCTCAGTGGTGCTCAGACAGGATTGGCAGCTGACGCCATTCTTCTCATTGCTTATCGGCGGCACTTATAGCAAAAAAAGAGAAAAAAAAAAAACTCTTTAAAATATCTCCCGTTAGTTATCACTTCCTGTTTTCGGCTGGGTTCACACATTTAGAAAGTATGAAAGTCGCGCTTACTACGTTAGGTTTAGAAAAGAGGATTAATCACCCAAAATGCCGTATTAGTAATGCTCAAATATTTTTTCTTGTTTTGAAAGTGTGTGCATATCACACTTTAGTCCAGCCTTTCTCAACCTTTTCAACACTGAACCCTTGAAATAATTCTCCGGTCTCGGGGGGAACCCCTGCTAAAAATTAAAAGTCTACAACTCCTGATACATTAGTGTGATGGTCAATGGGAAGAATGCTCCTTACACTTGTGGTCATTGGGAAGAATTACCCCCTTACAGATAGCTAAAAATACCAATGGTATCATTGGGAATTTATCTGAGAGGTAGAAATTGACCATTGTTCAAGGAACCCCTAGCAACCTCTGGAGGAACCCTAGGGTTCCATGGAACCCTGGTTGAGAAACCCTGCTTTAGTCCATCCCTGCTTTTATTTTTTTATGTAGCACCCTCTAGTGTACGCTAGAAGTAGAGTAGGAAAATTTAGTTTAGCTCCAGGCTAAGCCTAAGATATGGAATCTGGGTCAGGGTTTACTATAGTTCAGGGCTGGGTGACTCATTCTGGCAGCTCTCTGGTGCCTCCCCCTGGTCTAGAAGGTTGGATAATCTTCTAGAATTAGTGGGTGGAGGTTAGGAGTTGCCTTGAATATTTATGGAGCTTTAGCCAGTCCTTAGAGGTAGGTTGGCAGAGGGCTGAGACCACTGCATGAATAGACAGCCATGCCAGCAGGGCAGTCGGGTGGGAGATGGTGACACAGTGTTGAGGAGGTTGTCGGTGGCCCTCAGGGGTGCCCCCTAGCCTGGGGGGGGGGGGGTGTCCTGCCTTGGGTGCTGGAAGGATCCTGCTAAAACATACAGGAAGAGGCTTTCCTGGAGGCACGGGAGCAAGAGAGAGGACAGAGTGAGTAGTCAACATTGTTGGGGACTAACATAAGGGGAGACTGCCACATGTTGCCAGTCTCTCTGAAGACAGTGCTTATGTCTTCATCCTTTCCTGAGAGCTCTCCTGAGAGCCAGCTGGGTGGGCTGGTGAAGAGTCAGCCGGGTGGACTGGTTTGGAGAGTTAGCCTGGAGGGCTAGTGAAAGGGGCAGCTGCAGTCCTGTGGGTTGGCAATGCCTGAAGAGGTGGTGCTGGGATCAGGGACCACAGAGGAAGAGTTTCAAGCTGTTATACTACTACTGTGCTACACAAGAAGGGGCTACGAGACCCTGCCATTTAAAGGGTCATTGCTAATCTGACTGGGAGCCTGTTAGATAAATCAAAGCGATTCAGCTGTAGCAAGCAAGTGCTGTGCAGGAGGAAAGTGAAGGAGACTGTATATAGACTGTATGTAGGAAGATGTCCCTGAAGTTTTGCTAAAGTCAAGTGGGCATCCCATAACCTCCCATCCCTATCCATGAGGGTAATAACTTATTAACCCTCATTAAATAACAAAAAAAAAGTCACGGACTGTTCTCTGACTCTGGGTGCTTGTGAAAATTCAGTGTGCCTGGCTGTGCAGGAGTGGAAAATCCAAGTTCATCAGCAGTCCCTACGGGGGTGTTCTACATTAGTATTTCCAGCTCTTCATAACAGCCAGCAATAACTTCCTGAGGATTGCAATAGTGAAAGAACACATCCCTGGGCACCCTTTAGACATGCACAGTCTCTGACCATCTCCTGTATCATGTCCGCACAGTCTCTGACCATCTCCTGTATCATGTCCACACACTCTTTGACCATTTCTTGTATCACATCTGCAGTCTCTGACCATCTTGTGTATCTGTTTGATGGGATCTGCCTTGGGGGATGGTGTTTGGAGTATCTTTATCTGCTGATCATTAAACTTTCTGGAATACACATATTGCTATTGTGGTGTAGGATCTGGGCCTGCTGTCCCTCCATCCCTCTTTCTTTCTTTTCTTTTCTCTCCTTCCCTCCCTATCTCTTTTTTTCTTTCGTTCTCCCTCCCTCTCTCTTTCTCTGTCTTTCTCTCTCCCTCCATCCCTCTTTCATCTCAGACTCTATTTAACCACACCCCGTTTAAGCCACACCCGATATTTAGCATATTTTAAACTACGCCCATTTTTCACAGCAGTGTTCTACGCGAGCCGCACGTTTTCCACTTCTGCTAGGCCACGCCTACAAACCAATGCCCCACCCCTAATTAAAATAATACTCCTACAGACAAAAAAGTGTCCCTAAACATTTTTTGACAACTATGCATACCATATAGAAGGAAAGACGTCTTCCTGGGACAGGACTACAGAACCCCCTCCCGTGTGCTTTGTCCATAACCTAGAGGAGTATGATCTGAGTACAGCTAAGTTCAGATACTCACAGACCGGATTTTCTGGCGTACATCTGTCCGAGTCACAGCAGGTGACGCTGGTCTGAATTCGGGCATTGGGAACACTGAGGCTTCCAGATCGATGGCAACCAGCGCGGTCCCCGCATTCTCTAATAAACAACTTAGATATAGGTATCCCACCTGAAACAAGGGCAACAGGAAAAACATAAAACCCAATGGAATGTTCTGCTTAATTCCACTATTGGTGTGCAAATTCTTGCAGTTAGTTTCCTTAACCACTTAAGGACTGGAAGGATTTCACACATTAGGACCAGAGCACTTTTTGCAATTCGGCACTGCGTCGCTTTAACTGACAATTGCGCGGTAGTGCGACGTTATACCCCCCCTTAATGACCAGGCATTTTTTTGCGATACGGCACTGCGTTACTTTAACTGACAATTGAGCAGTCGTGCAATGCTGTACCCAAAAGCAACTTATGCTCCCCCCCCCCCACAAATAGAGCTTTCTTTTGGGGGTATTTGATCACCTCTGCGTTTTTTATTTTTTGCGCTATAAACAAAAAAAGACCGATAATTTTGAAAAAACAAAAAAACAAAACCAATATTTATGATCGCTGCCTGTCTCTTGCGGGGAGGGGTGGTCGTGGTGGCGGGTGATCTCAACCGCCTGTCTCTTGGGCTGGTCGTGGTGGCGAGTGAGCTCCGCCACATGTCTTCTGTGATGGGGGGGGGTATTGGTGGGCGATCTCTGCCGCCTGTCTGCCGCAGGAGGGGGGGCTGGAGGTGTTGGCGGGGGATCTCCACCGCCTGTCTCCCATGATGGTGGGGGGTGTTGGTGGGCAATCTTCACCGCCTGTGTGCTGCAGGAGGGGGGCTGGAGGTGTTGGCGGGTGATCTCCATCGCCTGTCTCGGGAGGGGGGGTAGTGTTGGTTGGGCCGCCCCTCCCAAAAATAGTACACACCAGCCGCCACTGGTTAAATGTGCTTTCTAATTGTAGGGGAGGTGCTTTGACTGGGAGGAGTCAGAGATTTGTCTCCATCTTAAAGCGGAGTTCCACCCAAAAGTGGAAACTTCCGCTTTAAGTCCTCCTCCCCAGCTCCAGATGCTGAAACTGAGCTTTTGGGGAGGAGGGGGGGGGTGGGGATACCCTATTTTTAGGGGTACTTCCGCCCCGGTCGCCTTAGGCGATCGGAAGTGGAAGGCCTCCTTCCCCCTCCCTCCCGAAGTCTTCTGGGACACAGGACAGGTCCTAGAAGACTTCGGGACCAATCACAATGCGCAGCGCCGCTTGCGCATGCGCAGTGTGCGCCCGGCCGTGAAGCCGCGGCCGGGTGCCCACAGTAGCAATGCCGGCGCCACGGAGGCGAGGGGGAGAGGAGCGAGGCTCCGTGCGGCTCCATCGCTGGACCGGGAGACAGGTAAGTGTCTGTTTATTAAAAGTCAGCAGCTGCACTTTTCGTAGCTGCTGACTTTTAATAAACCTAAGGAAAGGGTGGAACTCCGCTTTAAACACAAGATCTCCATCTTCCCCTCTCACAGAACGGCGGTCTGCCTTTCCTGAGAACAATCGGTGGGCCCCCGGCGGACACCGCCAGCAGTGTTGCCAACCTCCAGCAGCGTTTTTTACTGGCAAAACATAGAAAATTTACTGGCGGAGCACATTTTTTACTGACAACTTGAAAAATAATAGAACTCCTATTAAAAACGAAGACAATTGATATTTAAACACAACTTGGAAACACTGACAATACCCATATCAAGTAATTTGCCTGATTTACACTTAAAAAGTCAGCACAGTATGACAAATTATTAGACCCTGATATTTATAGACATATGTAAAAATCACTGATTTTTACAAACTGTCAGTAAATTTACTGGCGGTTGGCAACCCTGACCGCCAGACCCGCTGATTGCCTCCTGCTGTGTCCAATCACAGCAGGAGCGGGTTGCCAGCAGGGTGCAGGTACGTGATTTCGCGCAGGAGGGCCGCCCTGCTGCAGTATATCTGTGTGGGGCGGTCCATAAGAGGTTAAGAAAACAGACACAGCCTGAGTCGAAAAGCCTTTGTCTTGCCAGCAGGCTGCTTTCGGTGTAAGCAGGGGTCCCCATGCATAGGTCTGATAACAACCCATGCCAAGTCAGCGTTCTGAACGGCTTCTTAGGGACTGAGATGATGAAAGAACACATTTAGTATTGCACACGGATTATATTTATAAACCAAGACAAATTTTCTACATACCGATTGAAGTGAGCAGATAAACCGACATACAGATCTGATCGGGCTTGGGGCAGGTCACTGCGGCTCCTGTACATGATGAATCGGTGATATCTTTGCATTGTATGCAGGACAGAGAGTGACCTATAGGACAAGAGGAGGAAAGAACAAAACGAGGTCATTGCTGCAAGGTATGGCATTGTTACCTACATGACAATATATCACCATCAAGGGTTGTGACAGCGAAACCTGACTGTGCTTTCAGAAGGTAGCTAATGTTCAGAGCTGTGTGTTTTTCTCAGCATTATCTGTAAAGGCAAAGTTTACAAACAGGTTATTTGTATATAAGATTGCAAACGTTACACATAAACTTGTGGTAAGAATTTTATTGTGCTCGAAACTAAAAAACGCAGAGTGAGGGCTCAATACTGCCTTAACCACTTAAGGTCCCCCCCTATAGTAGTTTTACTGCTACAGGGAGGCACCTCTGCGCCGGATCACGTATACAGTATCTCACAAAAGTGAGTACACCCCTCACATTTTTGTACATATTTTATTCTATCTTTTCATGTGACAACACTGAAGAAATGACACTTTGCTACAATGTAAAGTAGTGAGTGTACAGCAGGGGAGGGCTGGCCCAGGGGGTAGGATGGCAATTGCCCCCCAGACCACCCTAACTTACATTTAAAATGGCCGATGGCTGCTGCCCGCTCACACTTTTTTCTTGTGGTGGAAGGAAATAGGGCCCAGGGGCGCAGCCACCAACTAACTGCAGGCAAAGGGGGGGCGCCCAGGGCCGGCCCTACCATGGATCCCGCTAGGCCCATTGGGTGGGCATGGATGGTGAGCTGATTCAGTGGTTCAATGGGCCACTTGACTGGACTTGCCCCCCAGGCCTACGGCTGCCAGCCCTCCCCTGGTGTACAGCTTGTATAGCAGTGTAAATTTGCTGTCCCCTCAAAATAACTCAACACACAGCCATTAATGTCTAAACCGCTGGCAACAAAAGTGAGTACACCCCTAAGTGAAAATGTCCAAATTGGGCCCAGTTAGCCATTTCCCCTCCCCGTTGTCATGTGACTCGTTAGTGTTACAAGGTCTCAGGTGTGAAGGGGGGGGGGAGCAGGTGTGTTAAATTTGGTGTTTTTTCTCTCACTCTCTCATACTGGTCACTGGAAGTTCAACATGGCACCTCATGGCAAAAAACTCTCTGAAGATCTGAAAAAAAAGAATTGTTGCTCTACATAAAGATGGCCTAGGCTATAAGAAGATTGCCAAGATGCTGAAACTGAGCTGCAGCATGGTGGCCAAGACCATACAGGCATTTAACAGGACAGGATCCACTCAAATAGGCCTTGCCATGGTCGACCAAAGAAGTTGAGTGCACATGCTCAGCGTCATATCCAGAGGTTGTCTTTGGGAAATAGACGAATGAGTGCTGCTAGCATTGCTGCAGAGGTTGAAGGGGTGGGGGTCAGCCTGTCAGTGCTCAGACCATACGCCGCAAACTGCATCAAATTGGTCTGCATGGCTGCCGTCCCAGAAGGAAGTCTTTTCTAAAGATGATGCACAAGAAAGCCTGCAAACAGTTTGCTGAAGACAAGCAGACTAAGGACATGGATTACTGGAACCATTACTGTGGTCTGATGAGACCAAGATAAATGTATTTGGTTCAGATGGTGTCAAGCGTGTGTGGTGGCAACCAGGTGAGGAGTACAAAGACAAGTGTGTCTTGTCTACAGTCAAGCATGGTGGTGGGAGTGCCATGGTCTGGGGCTCCATGAGGCTTCCGGCACTGCGGAGCTACAGTTCATTGAGGAAACCATGAATGCCAACATGTACTGTCACATACTGAAGCAGAGCATGATCCCCTCCCTTCTGAGATTGTGCTACAGGGCAGTATTCCAACATGATAACGACCCCAAACACACCTCCAAGATGACCACTGCCTTGGTAAAGAAGCTGAGGGTAAAGGTGATGGACTGGCCAAGCATGTTTCCAGACCTAAACCCTATTGGGCATCTGTGGGGAATCCTCAAATGGCAGGTGGAGGAGCGCAAGGTCTCTAACATCCACCAGCTCCATGATGTCGTCATGGAGGAGGGGAAGAGGATTCCAGTGGCAACCTGTGAAGCTCTGGTGAACTCCATGCCCAAGGGGGTTAAGGCAGTGCTGGAAAATCATGGTGGTCGCACAAAATATTGACACTTTGGGCTGAATTTGGACATTTTCGCTTAGGGGTGTACTCACTTTTGTTGCCAATGGTTTAGACATTAATGGCTGTGTGTTGAGTTATTATGAGGGGACAGTAAATGTACACTGTTATACAAGCTGTACACTCACTACTTTACATTGTAGCAAAGTGTCATTTCTTCAGTGTTGTCACATGAAAACATAGAATAAAATATTCATAAAATGTGAGGGGTGTACTTACTTTTGTGATATACTGTATATATGTGATCCAACTCTTTCAGGTAGGGGACACGCATGCGCACCGCCGGCAGCTCGCTCCCGCTGTGATTAGCCGAGCAGTGAATACCGTGGCGGACTCGATGTTCGCCGGGACCCGTCGATCATCGAGCAGAGGGCAAAATGACGGTCTACCTTTGTAAACAAGGCAGATCGCTGTTCTATGCAGTGAGGGAAAAAAGTATTTGATCCCCTGCTGATTTTGTAGTTTTGCCCACTGACAAAGAAATGATCAGTCTATATTTGTAATGGTCGGTTTATTTTAACAGTAAGAGACAGAATAACAACAAAAATATCCAAAACAGTTATAAAATGATTTGCATTTTAATGAGTGAAATAAATATTTGATCCCATCGCAAAACATGACTTAGTACTTGGGTGGCAAAACCGTTGTTGCCAATCACAGAGGTCAGACATTTTTTGTAGTTGGGCACCAGGTTTGCAGACATCTCAGGAGGGATTTTGCCCCACTCCTCTTTGCAGATCCTCTCCAAGTCATTAGGGTTTCGAGGTTGACCTTTGGTAACTTCAACCTTCAGCTCCCTCCACATATTGTCTATGGGATTAAGGTCTGAAGACTGGCCTGGCCACTCCAGGACCTTAACCTCTTGCCGACCGCCGATCGGCATCTGACGGCAAAAAGGTGGCGCTCCTGCGCAAATCGCCGTCATATGACGGCGGCTGCGAGATCGCGCCCAGTGAGCGCGCTCGCGCCGCCGGGAGGGCCAGGGAGCGGGTGCGGCGGCTTCGATTGCCGCCGGCCACCCGCGATGCCCCCCCCGGAGTGAAAGAACGGAGGTCCGTGTAAGTAAACACGGACCTCCGTTCTGTGAAGGGGGAAGGGCTGTGATCGCTTCCCTTCCCCTGCTAGGGCAGTCCCCCCACAGTTAGAACACGCCAAGGGAACACAGTTAACCCTTAGAGCGCCCCCTGCAGGTTAACCCCTTCACTGCCAATGGCATTTACACAGTAATCAGTGCATTTTTATAGCACTGATCGCTGTATAAATGCCAATGGTCCCAAAAAAGTGTCAAAATGGTCCGACATGTCCACTGCAATATCGCAGTACCGCTAAAAATCGCAGATCGCCACCATTACTAGTAAAGAATAAAAAAAAAAAAACCCAGAAATGAATTCTCATCATTCGTAAACGCGACCACTTTTGCGCAAACCAATCAATAAATGCTGATTGCGATTTTTTTATCGCAAATATGAGGAAGAATATAAATCGGCCAAAACCGATGAAAAAAAATGTTTTTTTTATATTTTTTTTTGGATTTGTGTTTTAGCAAAAAGTAAGAAATTTGTGTTTTTTTTGCAAAATGCTCGCTCTTCTTTTGTTTATAGCGGCGATCAGAAATGACGCATCGGTGATCAAATACCACCAAAAGAAAGCTCTATTTGTGGGAAAAAAAGGACGCAAATTTCGTTTGGGCACAACGTCGCACGACCGCGCAATTTTCAGTTAAAGCGACGCAGTGCCGAATCGCAAAAAGGGCTCCGGTCCTCATGGGGGAAATCCTTCCGGGGCTGAAGTGGTTAATATGCTTCTTCTTGAGCCATTCCTTTGTTGCCTGGGCCGTCTATTTTGGGTCATTGTCATGCTGAAATACCCATCCACGACCCATTTTCAATGCCCTAGCTGAGGGAAGGAGGTTCTCACCCAAGATTTGACGGTACATGGCCCCGTCCATCGTCCCTTTAATGTGGTGAAAGGAAGGAAGGCGATTGCGGGACTTTGAATGAGGATATGATTGAACACCAACAAAGGAGTACAGTATATAGCATATCTATTAGTCTTCCCGCCGGGGAGACATGGTAAGTACCATTGCACAAATTGCAAATATACATGAATCACAGTATTTGGATAGTGCAATGAAAAACACATACATGCATAGAGGTCATGGAGCACTCCGCCTGACAGAAAATGTAGAACCTCCTACATGACGTGGAGTCAACAAGATTGATTGTCTAAAATGGTAAAAAAACATAAAAACATGGATATCATCATAGTCTTGATGGCATCAGCGTAAACCCGACGCGTTTCGTGGGGTAACACTCACTCATCAGGGGTAAATGCGATCATGTTCTAGAAAAACAGAAACACACTCCCAAAGCATGATGTTTCCACTTCCATGTTGGATGGTGGGGATGGTGTTCTTGGGGTCATAGGCAGCATTCCTCCTCCTCCAAACAGTTGAGTTGAGTTGATGCCAAAGAGCTCAATTTTGGTCTCATCTGACCACAGCACTTTCACCCAGTTCTCCTAAAAATCATTCAGATGTTCATCAGGAAACTTCAGACGGGTTGTACATGAGCTTTCTTGAGCAGGGGGACCTTGGGGACGCGCAGGATTTCAGTCCTTCATGGTGTAGTGAGTTACCAATTGTTTTCTTGGTGACTATGGATGGTCCCAGCTGCCTAGAGATCGTTGCCAAGATTCTCCCGTGTAACTTCCTCACCGTTCTCAAGATCATTGAAACTCCACGAGGTGAGACCTTGCATGAAGCCCCATACCAAGGGAAACTGACGGTTATTTTGTGTTTTGAGAGTAATCGCCCCAACTGATGGCACCCTCTCACCAAGCTGCTTGGCGATGGTCTTGTAGCCCATTCCAGCCTTGCGTAGGTCTACAATCTTCTCCCTGACATCCTTGGACAGCTCTTTGGTCATGGCCATGGCGGAGAGACTGGAATCTGATTGATTGATGGCTTCTGTGGACAGGTGTCTTTTATACAGGTAACAAGCTGGGATTAGGAGCACTCCCTTTAAGGGAGTGCTCCTAATCTCAGCTCGTTACCTGTATAGAAGACACCTGGGAGCCAGAAATCTTGCTGATTGATAGGGGATCAAATACTTATTTCACTCATTAAAATGCAAATCAATTTATAACTTTTCTGAAATGTGTTTTTCTGAATATTTTTGTTATTTTGTCTCTCACTGTTAAAATAAACTGACCATTAAAATTATAGACTGTTTATTTCTTTTGTCAGTGGGCAAACGTACAAAATCAGCAGGGGATCAAATATCCTTTAATCAGATCGCTGTTCTGACAGGAGGGAAGAGAAGAAATTTGTGTTCCTACAAAGCAGGGAATGAATTCCATCTCTCCCCCTAGTAAAAGCACCTCCAACAGTATAGTAAAATGCTGGTTAGGCACACAGTTAACCCTTTGATCGTCCCTGATGTTTAACCCCTTTCCAGCCAGTGTCATTAGTACAGTGACAGTGCATTTTTTTAAGCACTGATCATTATATTAGTGCCACTGGTCCCCAAAAAGTGTCAGATTGTCTGCCACAATATCGCAGTCCTGCTATAAATCGCTGATTGCCGTCATTACTAGTAAACAAAATAAAATAAAAATAAATAAAAATATCCCGTAGTTTGTAAACGCAATAACTTGGCGATCAAATACCACCAAAAGAAAGCTCTATTTGTGGTAAAAAAAAAAAAACATCCAAATAAGTGTATATTGATTGGTTTGCATAACGGTTATAGCATCTACAGATTATGGGATATATACTGGAATTTTTATTTATTTATTTTATTATTTTGTTTATACTAGTAATGGCAGCGATCAGCTACTTATAGCGGGATTGCGATCGTGTGGCGAGCAATCTGACACTAACTGACGCTGGGGGGGGGGGGGGTACTGACTAACTGACACTGACATCACCAGTGACACTAATACAGTGATCAGTGCTAATAATATACACTGTCACTGTACTAATGACACTGGCTGGGAAGGGGTTAAAGCGGAGTTCCGGCCTTTTTTTTTGGTTAAAAATACCCCTAGTATAGTCAGGGTTCGCGCATTTACCTTAAGTTATCCTGTTTTATGTTTCTGCAGCATGTATAACTTACTTTCATTGTTTACCCATCCATTAGGGCCGTCCCCCTATCCATGCGTCCGGCCCCCTGATATACATGCAGGGCGCCGGATGCATGGATTCCAGTGGGGGGGGTTGGTGCGTTCTTTTGAAGCACATGATTAGAGCCAGAGGATCTCATAGGCTTCTTCAAAAAAGGGTGAGCTCGGCAGTTGTGTGACAATAGCGAATGAATATTCACTATTTTCACACTGATCCTCCGCCAATCAGGAAGTGGGTCATGAGACCCGTCACCCGATTGACTGAAAGGAGATCCGATCTGATTGGCCACCAGGAGGAGGAGGGTGAAGACGCTGGGGAAACCAAGACCCGCATGGAGAGAAGCCTTCGCTGCCCGGAGCGCTGCCCGCGAGATGGGGTAAGTGCTGCCCCTGAGTGACTGACTGACCAACAGGGGGTGCTGCCCACGACCGCGGCCCGGGGAGGGGATTCAGTGCTATCTGTGACCCTACCGGGGGGGGGGATGGTGGCAGTGGGTGGATTATTTGCTGCCCCCCCCCAGAAAAAAAAACCCCAGCCGCCACTGCTTTTTTTATTCAGGTCCTTTACAGCGCGGCCATCTGAAGCTGCACCTCCCGATCTCGCGCATGCGCAGTGTGTTGCAAGCGAGCCCCACAGCTTGTAGACCAGGTTTCCATAGCAATGGCGGCATTGGAGGAAGTTGCTGCCCCCCATGCAAAGCTGGAAATTCCGTAAGTCGCCACAGCGACATTAGGAGGAAGAGAACAGATATTTTGCCACAAATAAGGTAAAGGAACCAAAAAAAAAAAAAAAGTAAATTGCCAATTTCGTTTTTAGCATGCACACAAGTGGTGCGTGGGGGCAAGTGTGAAACGTGGGTGGAACTCCGCTTTAACCAGTTCCCGTCCGCGCCATAGCCGAATGACGGCTACAGCGCGGCTCTAAAATGCCATCAATAGACGCCTCCCCTTCGGCCTGCGCTGTCCACCGGAGACCCGCAATCTCCTCACAGAGAGCCGGTACGGGGAACCGCCATTGTAAACGCGGCGGTTCTCCGTTCTGTGAGGGGGGGGGGCATGCCAGATCTACTGATCCCTGTCACTGGGATCAGTTAGATCTGTCATGCCCCTGCCAACCCCGCCCCCCCCCACAGTTAGAACACACCCAGGGAACACTTTTAACCCCTTCCCTGCCAATGACATTTATACAGTAATCTATTTTTAGATCCGATCGCCGTATAAATGTCATTGGTCCCAAAAAAGTGTCAAAAACGTCCGACATGTCCGCCGTAATATCGCAGTCCCGATAAAAATCGCAGATCGCCGCCATTACCAGTAAAAAAATAAAAATAAATAAAAACGCCATAAACCATAGTTTATAGACGCTATAACTTTTGCGCAACCCAATCAATATTCGCCGATTGCGATTTTTTTTTTTTTACCAAAAAAGAAGAATATATATCGGTCTAAACTGATGAATGAATTTGTTTTTTTATTTTTAGATATTTATTATAGCAAAAAGTAAAAAATATTGTTCTTTTTTCAAAATCGTCGCTCTTTGTTTTGTTTATAGCGCTAAAAATAAAAACCACAGAGGGGATCAAATGCCACCAAAAGAAAGCTCTATTTGTGGGAAAAAAAGGACGGCAATTTTGTTTTGGTACAACGCCGCATGGCCGCGCAATTGTCAGTTAAAGAGCGACAGCGCTGAAAACTGAAAATTGGTCTGGGCAGGAGGGGGGTTTAAGTGCCCAGTGAGGAAGTGGTTAATATCTCGGGATGAAAGGTTTAACCGTGTGCCTAACAAGTGTAGTGTGTGTAAGGCTTTCACTGGTTGATATGTCTAGCCACATCCCCGCTAGACATGTGTAATTCGATTTGTTACAAAATAATCTTTCATTCGCAGAATTCAATTCAAATCAAATTTGTTAATTCGGAAATATTCTAATTAACGAAAACCTGTTAAACCACTTCAGCCCTGGAAGGATTCCCCACTTTAGGACCAGAGCACTTTTTGCGATTCGGCATAGCGTCGCTTTAACTGACAATTGCGCGGTCTTGCGACGTTGCACCCAAACAAAATTTGCGTCCTTTTTTCCCCACAAACAGAGCTTTCTTTTGGGGGTACTTGATCACCTCTGCGTCATTTCTGATCCCCGCTATAAACAAAAAAAGCGACAATTTTGCAAAAAAAAAGAAAAACAATATTTCTTACTTTTTTGCTAAAATACAAATCCAAAAAAAAAAATATAAAAAAACACATTTATTCATCGGTTTTGGCCGATTTATATTCTTCCTCATAGTTGTGGTAAAGAAAAAATCGCAATCGCCGTTTATTGATTTTTGCGAAAAAGTTGCCACGTTTACAAACCATGAGAATTCATTTCTGCCGTTATTACAATTTTTTTTTTTACTAGTAATGGCAGCGATCTGCGATTTTTATCAGGACTGCGATATTGCGGCGGACATGTTGGACGTTTTTGACACTTTTTTGGGACCAATCACATTTATACAGCGATCAGAAATGTAAATATCCACTGATTATTGTATAAATGTCATTGGCAGTGAAGGGGTTAACCTGCAGGGGGGGCGCTTTAGGGGGAAACTGTGTTCCCTAGGCGTGTTCTAACTGTGAGGGGGCTGAGCTGCCATGGGCATAAGAGATCTAACTGATCCCAGTGACAGGGGTCAGATCTCTAACACGCCGCCTGTCAGAACGGGAAACCGCCGTGTTTACATTGGCGCTTCCCTGTTCTGGCTCTGTCACAGTTAATCACCAGTCGCCGGCAGACATCGTGTCCGCCCGACTCGCGGTCCCACTCAGGGAGCGTGCGGCGGGTGCTCGCCCCCTAGCAGCCATGCACTAAAGTGCCGACTATAAGCAGCGATTTGCGGGACAGTGCCACGCTGTTGCCGATTATAGTCGTACGCCGGTTGGGAACCGGTTAACTAATTTTCTAAAATTCAGATATTCGGATATTCGAAAATTCGAAATTGTGAAAATCCGCAATTTAAAAATCTGAAAATCCGAAAATAAAAACGAAAATCCAAAATGATAACTAACTTATAATAACTATGAAATTAGAGGTA
The DNA here is from genome assembly GCA_018402905.1 of Glandirana rugosa. NCBI lineage: Eukaryota > Metazoa > Chordata > Amphibia > Anura > Ranidae > Glandirana > Glandirana rugosa. Next base: position 37,005 of record BLSH010192610.1, on the reverse strand, counting down.
TTGGAATTTCCTTTCAAATTTGGCTGTTAGTGAACGTAATGAATACAAATTTATTCAAATTCACGAATTATCAGAAAAAACGAATGCCACATCTAAACAAATGGAACATTACGAATTAATAATAATAATAATAATAAAAACTTTTTATTATTATTATTTATTATTATTAACTTGTTATGTTCCATTTCTTTAGATGCAGCATTCGTTATTTCGGATAATTTGTAGCTTCTGATAAATTCATATTCGTTACATTCACTAACAGCCAAATTTGAAAGGAAATTCCAATAGTTAGTTAGCAATCATTTCGGATTTTCTAATTTTCAAATTTTTGAATGTCCGAATTTTCGAATTTTCTCATTTTTGGATTTCCGAATTTTCGCAATTCTGAATTTTTTTCATTTTCCAATATTGCGAATTTACTTAAACAAAAAACAAATGAAACGGAAACAAATACGTTTTTCGGCAGTGCACATGTCTAATCCCCGCTCCTTGTATGGAGCTCTGTGTTGTTAGTAAACACAGGGTCCTGTACTGTGATTCGCTAAGCTGATCAGCGGGTCTAAGGACATAAACTGTATTTGGGCACAGCTTCGCATGACTGTACAATTGTCAGTTAACCAGTTGCCGACCGCCCGCCGTGGCTTGACTGCGGCAACATGGCTCTCCTGCACAAACCGCCGTCGCAAGCGGGGGGAGCCAGTGAGCAGGTGGGGAGGACTCGATGTCTGCCGGCCACCCGCGATCGCTCCCCGGCAGTCACAGAACGGGGGCCCGTGAATGTAAACAAGCGGATCCCCGTTCTGACAGGGGAGAAGGAGGAGAGTGATCGTATGTTCCCTTTATATGGGAGCGGCGATCACTCTCCTCCCCCACTCAGCACAGCCCCCACGCAGTTAGTAACACAAAGCAGGGAACACAGTTAACCCTTTGATCGCCCCCTAGTGTTAACCCCATTCCCTGCCAGTGACATTTACACAGTAATCAGTGCATTTTCATAGCACTGATCGCTGTATAAATGCCAATGGTCCCAAAAAAGTGTCAAAAGTGTCCGATACATCCGCCGCAATGTCGCTAAAAATTTCAGATCGCCATAAATGAATTCTCATGGTTTGTAGACGCTATAACTTTTGTGCAAATGCGCTTATTGCAATTTTTTTTTGCCAAAAATATGTAGAAGAATATAAATCGGCCTAAAGTGATGAATTAATTAGTTTTTATATATATATATATTTTTTGGATATGTATTTTCGCAAAAAATAAGAAATATTGTTTTTTTTTCAAAATTGTTGCTCTTTTTTTGTTTATAGCGGCTATCATAAATGACGCAGAGGGGATCAAATACCACCAAAAGAAAGCTCTATTTGTAGGGAAAATCATTTTTGTTTGGGTACAACGTCGCACGACCGCGCAATTGTCAGTTAAAGCGACGCAGTGCCGAATCGCAAAAAGTGCGAAGGGGGCAAATCCTTCCGGGGCTGAAGTGGTCAAAGTAACGCAAAAAATGGCCTGGTCATGAAAGGGGGTAAATCTTCCGGAGAGCAAGTGGTTAAGTACATTTTTCTATTTCATTCTAACCTGTACCTCAAGCCAAGCCCTTGCCCATTTCCAGGAATTGTAAGAGTCGCTCTGGTTTAGGAAGCATAGCCCAGGAAAAGAGCAATCTGTCAACTTTTTCCTGTTTTGGAAATTCATGGAAGGATACCTCTGTTTTTTTCTTGCAAAGCCGAGCGAGTTCTCCTGGATGTGGCCCTTTAAGAAAATAACACAGAGCAACTACAAGAGCAATGGGAGAGCTCGTGTCCCGCCAGGCACCGATTAGGGACCACATACAGAGGGTATGGAAAGCATTCAGACCCCCTTAAATTTTTCACTCTTTGTTATATTGCAGCCATTTGATAAAATCATTTAAGTTCATTTTTTTCCCTCATTAATGTGCACACAGCACCCCATATTGACAGAAAAACACAGAATTGTTGACATTTTTGCAGATTTATTAAAAAAGAAAAACTGAAATATCACATGGGGGTCCTAAGTATTCAGACCCTTTGCTGTGGCACTCAGATATTTAACTCAGGTGCTGTCCATTTCTTCCGATAATCCTTGAGATGGTTCTACACCAGGGATATGCAATTAGCGGACCTCCAGCTGTTGCAAAACTACAAGTCCCATCATGCCTCTGCCTCTGGGTGTCATGCTTGTGGCTGTCAGAGTCTTGCTATGCCTCATGGGACTTGTAGTTCTGCAACATCTGGAGGTCCGCTAATTGCATATCCCTGTTCTACACCTTCATTTGAGTCCAGCTGTGTTTGATTCTACTGATTGGACTTGATTAGGAAAGCCACACACCTGTCTATAGAAGACCTTACAGCTCACAGTGCATGTCAGAGCAAATGAGAATCATGAGGTCAAAGGAACTGCCTGAAGAACTCAGAGACAGAATTGTGGCAAGGCACAGATCTGGCCAAGGTTACAAAAAAATGTCTGCTGCACTTAAGGTTCCTAAGAGCACAGTGGCCTCCATAATCCTTAAATGGAAGGCATTTGGGACGACCAGAACCCTTCCTAGAGCTGGCCGTCCGGCCAAACTGAGCTATCGGGGGAGAAGAGCCTTGGTGAGAGAGGAAAAGAAGAACCCAAAGATCACTGTGGCTGAGCTCCAGAGATGGGAGAAAGTTGTAGAAAGTCAACAATCACTGCAGCCCTCCACCAGTTGGGGCTTTATGGCAGAGTGGCCCGACGGAAGCCTCTTCTCAGTGCAAGACACATGAAAGCCCGCATGGAGTTTGCTAAAAAACACCTGAAGGACTCCAAGATGGTGAGAAATAAGATTCTCTGCTCTGATGAGACCAAGATAGAACGTTTTGGCCTTAATTCTAAGCGGTATGTCTGGAGGAAACCAAGCACTGCTCTTCACCTGTCCAATACAGTCCCAACAGTGAAGCATGGTGGTGGCAGCATCATGCTGTGGGGGGTGTTTTTCAGCTGCAGGGACAGGACGACTGGTTGCAATCGAGGGAAAGATGAATGCGGCCAAGTACAGAGATATCCTGGATGAAAGCCTTCTGCAGAGTGCTCAGGACCTCAGACTGGGCCGAAGGTTTACCTTCCAACAAGACCCTAAGCACATAGCTAAAATAACGAAGGAGTGGCTTCACAACAACTCTGACTCTTCTTGAATGGTCCAGCCAGAGCCCTGACTTAAACCCAATTGAGCATCTCTGGAGAGACCTAAAAATGGCCGTCCACCAATGTTCACCATCCAACCTGACAGCACTGGAGAGGATCTGCAAGGAGGAATGGCAGAGGATCCCCAAATCCAGGTGTGAAAAACTTGTTGCATATTTACCAAAAAGACTCGTGGCTGTATTAGATCAAAAGGGGGCTTCTGCTAAATACTGAGCGAAGGGGCTGAATACTTTCTGTTTTAATAAATCTGCAAAAATGTCAACAATTCTGTGTATTTCTGTCAATATGGGGTGCTGTGTGTACATTAATGAGGGAAAAAAATGAACATAAATGATTTTAGCAAATGGCTGCAATATAACAAAGAGTGAAAAATGTAAGGGGGTCTGAATACTTTCCGTACCCACTGTGTGTGTATTTTTACCATGGCTGCAGGAATAAGGGAGCTCTACCTACCAAAGGGTTTGCATTGCTGTCCATCCTGTCCTGAGATTTACACAGCTCAGCCACACAGCACAGCTCTGTCTGGTAGGGAGGGGGGGGGGGTCTGATTTTTTTCCCTGCTGCAGTTAAGTGACACTTGCAGGTCTCGTCTCTCCTGTGATTGGACGGTGAAAGGAGAAGCAGTGGACTGATGAGCTCCTCCCTCTGCTATTCTGCTCAGTTCTTTGGCTCCTTGTGCTGCCTCACCCCCCCCACCCGCCTTAAATCTGAGCTCTGCTGTGCAGGGAATGCCAGAGGCTGATACCAGGTCAAATGCAGGTGCTTACACTGCTTGCAATTAAAATTTTATATATACAGCAGGTAAAATAAGTATAGAAGACGTCACCATGCTTCTAGGTAAATATATTTCTAAAGGTGCTATTGACATGAAATGTTCACCACATGTCGGTAACAATCCATGCAATCCATACATACAAATAAGTTCAGAAATGAAATCATGTGTAATAAAATGTAATGACACAAGGAAAAAGTATTGAATACATGAAGAAAGGGAGGTGCAAAAAAGGCATGGAAAGCCAAGACACCAGCTGAAGTCTATTAGTAATTAGAAAGCAATCCGAAAATTTTAGTGAAGCCCTAGGCTGTGTGCTGTGAGCGCCGACAGAACGCGCGCAGCACACTCAGGACCTCCTCCTGACCAATCAGGTAATGGATTTGGCACCCGTTACCTGATTGGCTGAAAGCACAGGTGATCCTATTGGACGCCTAGGAGCCTGGAGAGAGACATGATGGAAGTCGCTGTGGAGGTCACGGAGCCGCTGCACAATACCCGCCTAAATGGGGTAAGTGCGGCGGTAGAACGGGGGGAGAGGTGCCGTTCGGGGGGGGTGATTTGCTCTTTGGGGGGTGGAGGTCTTGGTGTTTAAACGATGCTCAATTGGTACTAAGGGGCCCAAAGTGTGCCAAGAAAATATCCCCCACACCATTACACCACCACCCCCAGCCTGAACTGTTGATACAAGGCTGGATGGATCCAAATTCTGACCCTATCAGCTGAAATTGAGACTCATCAGACCAGGCAATGTTTTTTCCATTCTTCCATTGTCCAATTTTGGTGATCCTGTGCCAATTGTAGCCTCAGTTTCCTGTTCTTAGCTGACAAGAGTGGCACCCGGGGTGGTCCTCCGCTGCTGTAGTCCATCTGCTTCAAAGTTTGATGCGTTGTGCGTTCAGAGATGGTATTCTGCATACCCTGGACGTAACGAGTGGTTATTTGAGTTACTGTTGCTTTTCTATCATCTGGATCCAGTCTGCCCATTTCCCTCTGACCTCTGAGATCAATAAGGCATTTTTGTCCACACAACTTCCGCTCACTGGATATTTTCTCTTCTTCCCACCATTCTCTGTAAACCCGTGAGATGATTGTGCGTCCCAGGAGATTTGAAATACTCAGACCAGCCCTGGCACCAACAACCATGCCACGTTCAAAGTCATGTAGCCTCCTTGACGGTATTCCCCAGTGTGGCTCGGGGGGAGTTTTCACTGCAAATAGCGGTAACCCCGAGCCACACTCGCGACTGCATCGCTGGATCCAAGGTTGGGTTACTTACCTTGTCCCCTGGATCCAGCGATGTCCCCCGCCGTGTCCGTGGGCTGTGTCCTCCGCCCGATGCCTGTGTGATGCCAGGCTCCGTTCCCTGCGAGCGTCGCGTCACGCGGGGGCGGAGCCTGGTGGGCAATTCAAAAAGTGAAACCCACAGCACACATACAGTACACTGTAATCTTATAGATTACATTACTGTATGAAATCATTTCACATCCCTTTTGTCCCTAGTGGTTTGCCCAGTGCCCTGCATGCACTTTTATATTATATATGCCATTCTTTCTGCCTGGAAACTTGAGAATGTCCATGGCATTCAAAAAGCGTCCCTTTTTTGATCAGCTAGAAAACAGCGATAGTAAATTAGAATCAATAATAATCAAAAAATGGTGCAGCGCTTACAACTCCATGTAGGTGATTATTGTGTTGTGCATGAATAAATGTCACGATACCTGTATTCAAACTCTGTATCTCTAAGGCCTCATACACACGGACGTTTTTTGACGCCGGCGTTTTCTGGCGTTTTTTGCAGCTCTCCATGTTAGTCAATGGCCCCATAAAAACGTCGGCGTTTTTGAGCTGTAGGTGGCGTCGGCGTGCGTGAGCAGAAAGTAGAACCCACGGCCATCGCATTCTGAGGCTGCAACGTTTTGCCGTTTTTTGACGCCGACGCCACAAAAAGCCAACAAACGCCACCTAATATTGTACCGGCGTTTTTTGACGCCAACGTTTTTAGGTTGAAAAATAGCAGAGGGATGATTTTTTTTAAAAAGCGCCTATTGACGCCGACGCTCACTTACGCTCAAAAGCGCCGATGCATAACGCCGAAAAACGTTGACTTTTTTTCCTTGACGTCGGGCCCGACGTTTTGTTTATTTTTTTAGATACGCCCGTGTGTATGAGGCCTAAATATTGTGACCACTTTCAATAATGTGAAGAAACAAACAACCAAAAAGCAACTTCACATGACTTTACAGATTAGTGCTCATAGGGAAAATAATATTCCGTGAAAAATGAGTACTAAATATAACCAAAAAAATCGAATTCACTGGTGAAAAAAAACAAAAAATAACTTCACCTATTAGTGCAATAGTGTTCATACAGTAAACGATAATCCGTGAAAAAATAAATCAAAAATGTCAATCCATAGATGAAAAAAAAAATCCTTTTAAATAAATCCCAGTGGTGACCAAACGATATTCACAGCACACATGTGGTTAAATTCTCCACCAGGTGAATGAGCCTCTCACCTCAATATAGATAAAGCCGCGCTTTTTACCCGCCCTGGGGGTACTGATGATCTCTGGGTTAAGTCTCCCTTCCAGTCTCCTTCTCCCCACCCCTTGCTGAGGAAGTCCTATCTGTGACGAAACGCGTCCGAGGGGAAGAGCCGACTATCCCACATCACGCTCCAGCTGCTTGCTTCTTGATGCGGTTTGTAGCTCGCACGGCTTTATAGTGCTTTATTGCAAGCGCATACTTTACTCTTTTAGCGATCATTAAGGCCTCACACACACGGACGTTTCTAAAAAAATAAACAAAACGTCGGGCCCGACGTCAAGGAAAAAAAGTCGGCGTTTTTCGGCGTTATGCATCGGCGCTTTTGAGTGTTAGTGAGCATCGGCGTCAATAGGCGGTTTTTTAAAAAAATCATCCCTCTGCTATTTTTCAACCTAAAAACGTTGGCGTCAAAAAACGCCGGAAAACGCCGGTATAATAATAGGTGGCGTTTGTTGGCATATTGTGGCGTCGGCGTCAAAAAATGCCAAAACGTTACAGCCTCAGAAAGCGCTGGCCGTGGGTTCTAGTTTCAGCTCACTAACGCCGACGCCATCTACAGCTCAAAAACGCCGACGTTTTTATGGGGCCATTGACTAACATGGAGAGCTGCAAAAAACGCCAGAAAACGTCGGCGTCAAAAAACGTCCGTGTGTATGAGGCCTTATTCATGCACAACACAATAATCACCTACATGGAGTTGTAAGCGCTGCACCATTTTTTGATTATTATTGATTTAAGGTGGAAATAGGGTGGTTTCACATTGCAGGTGTCAGCAGCTCAACCTATTGATTTATAATTATATCCTCACTTTCTTTAATTTATTTTGACACAATTTTTTGATACATATTTGCGCTGATTTTTCACATATATTCAGTAAATAAGAATCACTTGCAGAATTGAGTGATATTAATTGGTGGGGAAATTCGTCATCAGACACTAAAAGTGACGACAGCGACAATTCTGCAACTGAGCAAATTTCTGTGTTTTTGACTTGATTACATTATTGAATACATTTTTTTTATTATTATAGTATTATTTTTGATAATTATTTATAGTGATTTATTATATTATAATTTTTTTTATTATAATTTATGATTTCGTTATTTCAAACTTTATCATACCCAGGATATCTACTAGACTCTTGTCTTAAGTTAGTTATTCCTAATAATTACAGGCCTACAATATAAAACGCCAAATTTCTATGCGAAAAAAATGTACCGCTTTGAGATCCAAAAATCTGACATAATCATACCGCCAGGGAGGTTAAATCCCCTTTCTTCCCCATTCTGATGCTCGGTTTGAACTTCAGCAAGTCATCTTCACCACGTCTAGATGCCTAAATGCATTGCGTTGCTACCATGTGATTAGCTGATTAGCAATTTATGTTGCCAAGCAATTGAATAATAGGTGTTCCTAATAAAGTGGCCGATGAGTGTATTTCTTTAGATTGTAAAGTGTATGTAGCCCAGATTACTGCCATTAACAGTATAAAAAATATAGTATAGTATAGTATATAGCAGGGATATGCAATTAGCGGACCTCCAGCTGTTGCAAAACTACAAGTCCCATCATGCCTCTGCCTCTGGGTGTCATGCTTGTGGTTGTCAGAGTCTTGCTATGCCTCATGGGACTTGTATCTCTGCAACATCTGAAGGTCCGCTAATTGCATTTCCCTGGTATATAGTATAGTATAGTATAGTATAGTATAGTATAGTATAGTATAGTATATAGTGTATAGTATATAGTATAGTATAGCATATAGTATAGTGTAGTATATTGTATATAAAATAGCATATAGTATATTGTATAGTGTAGTATATAGTGTAGTATATAGTGTATAGTATAGTATATTGTATAGTATAGTATATTGTGTATAGAATAGTATATAGTATAGTATATTGTATATAGCATAGTATATTGTATAGCATAGCATATAGTTTAGTATATTGTATATAAAATAGTATAGTATAGTATATTGTCATAGGCGTGTGCACATAGGGTGGCAGGTGTACCTGGGCACACCCAAATCACCCTGTACTGTGCAGATTCCCCCTGCTGCCTGGCTGCAGAGAAAGGGACTGTGGATTCTCTGTCTACAGTCTCTTTCTCTGTCTCAAAAGTGAGACATCAGGGGTTTGTTTAGACCCCTGATATTTCATTAAAGCCCCCCAGCAGGGCTCCTAATAAAATTTGTAAAAAAATAAATAAATATAATATTGTAAAAAATAATAAAAAAATAAAACAAAAATAAACAACTGACACCAATCTCTGCCCTTCTGACACCGTCCTCTGCCCTTCTGACATATATACACACACACACTCATGCTTTGGGGTGCACACTCTAATGCAATAGGCTGCGCACACCTATGTATATTGTACTGTATATAGAACAGTATATAATATAGTATATAGTATAGTATATTGTATATAGAATACTATAGTATATAGTATAGTGTATTGTATATAGAATAGTATATAGTATAGTATATTGTATATAGAATAGTATAGTATATAGTATAGTGTATTGTATATAGAATAGTATATAGTATAGTATATTGTATATAGAATAGTATAGTATATAGTATAGTATATTGTATATAGAATAGTATAGTATATAGTATAGTATATAGTATAGTATAGTGTATTGTATATAGAATAGTATATAGTATAGTATATTGTATATAGAATAGTATATTGTATATAGAATAGTATATAGTATAGTATATTGTATATAGAATAGTATAGTATATAGTATAGTGTATAGTATAGTATAGTGTATTGTATATAGAATAGTATATAGTATAGTACATTGTATATAGAATAGTATAGTATATAGTATAGTATAGTGTATTGTATATAGAATAGTATATAGTATAGTACATTGTATATAGAATAGTATAGTATATAGTATAGTATAGTGTATTGTATATAGAATAGTATAGTATATAGTATAGTATATAGTATAGTATAGTACATTGTATATAGAATAGTATATAGTATAGTGTATTGTATGTAGAATAGTATATAGTATAGTGTATTGTATATAGAATAGTATATAATGTAGTATATAGTATAGTATATAGTATAGTATAGTGTATTGTATATAGAATAGTATAGTAGCCCAGATTATTGGACAGCACTCTCATGAGGCAGCCAATGTGGATGAAATCTCACTATGGACGGAGAGTAAAGCCGCGTACACACGGGACGACGATCGTACTTACGATCGTCTCAAATCGTATGTTGCATAATGTAACTTGCATACTGACTGCACTACACGATCGTACGACCACAGAAGGAACGTTCAGGTGCATGTAATTAGCATCCGGCCGTTCCTGACTTCGGAGCAGTCTTTGCACAATACAACTTGTTGGACCAACTGCTCTGTACACACGGCACAACGGTCGTATGAGCGCTTGTTGGTACGACCAAGTTTTCTAGTCTGCTCATACAACTCCCTTGTACGACCGTCGTATGTCCGGCTGTTCTAATCGCGCATACGAACGATCGATTTTGCCTACAAAGGTCGTTCATACGACCTGTTGTATACGATCGTCGTCCCATGTGTACGAGGCTTAAGAAACGAGTAGAATCTTCCTAAATGTAAACCTTCTATCTTTCTTATCCATGTATGGCCAGCTTAAGTAATACACATCTAGGGGTAATCATATATATATATAAAAAATAACGTTTCCAAATCCCACAACATTTGTCTTTGATACTTTATAAAAGGTAATTTAATAAACAAATAAATAAAGTACAATAACAGAAAGAGCTGACTTACTGGAAGGGGAAAGTGCTGAAAGTACCCCAGTAAAGAGGAGAAGATAGGCGTTCATGATGGTGACTCGCTGGAGGGAGAAGCTGGGAATGGGATGATAGGAGTGTGCGCTGCTCCTTCGGGGGTTGTGTTCCGGAATGCAGAGGGAGTGATTTGGTGCGAAAGGGGGGGGAGGGGGAATTATGTGGACAGGAATGATTTACACAGAAAATCAGTTCAAGATTGCGATACAAAACAAAGAAGGAAAGAATGTAATGAAGACGCAACCAGGTCCAAAGCAGATAGCAAGTAATTATTATTATACAGGATTTATATAGCGCCAACAGTTTACAACTCGAGGGTAGACAGTACAAATACAATACACTTAAATACATGAGGAGTAAGAGGGCCCGGCTTGTTAATTGTGCTGCAAGTTTGAAAATGATTTGCTGAGCTGTTGTTAGACTTGCCAGGCTTCACAAATTTGTTGCACGGTTGCAGCAAATCTGCATTGCATGACTCCAGATCAGCTTTCTTTGCAAACATTCTGCAAGTCTGCTGCAAGTTCTGGTTTAGTTGTGTTGTGTAATGCCACGTACGACCACAGAAGAACGTTCAGGTGCCTGTAATTAGTATCCAGCCATTCCTGACTTCTGAGCATGCGTGTTTTGCACAATACAACTTGTTGTACCAACTGCTCTGTACACACGATACAACGGTCGTATGAGAGCTTGTTGGTACGACCAAGTTTTCTAGTCTGCTCATACAACTCCCTGGTATGACCGTCGTATGTTCGACTGTTCAAATTGCGCATACGAACGATCGATATCGCATACAGCGGTCGTTAGTATGACCTGTTGTATGCGATCGTCGAACCGTGTGTACGGGGCATAATAGTCATCCCACCACAGGGGTCACCATGGCTGAATTCTCATCATTGCTTCCTGCTGTGTTTAAGGTTTTTCTTCAATTGGTGCTGGGGCAGCCATAGAGAATCACTTGTGGTAACCAGGAGATCTGATATGGAGTTCAGGGAGGTAGAAAATCAAGGAGTGATTACCCCTAATATCCCATTGGTGCGGCACAATTTGGAATGTTTTATTTTTCCTTGTTTATATGCTAAGATTTAGCAGAAAATGTGTGTATTTAATGTGAGGTGGAAATTGCAACTTGGTAGTTCCACCACTAGAAGACTACAAATCCCAGCAATACAGTAACAATGCAGAATACCTCCAACTATAGGGGGTGTATATAGAGAGCCACGCATTGTAAATAGAGAGATGACTGCACTGTACTGTGTTGTAAAGAGATCCATGTACTGTATACAGGGAGATCCATGCATTATGCTGTATACAGAGAGATCCATTCATTGTGCTGTATACAGGGAGATCCATGCATTATGCTGTATACAGAGAGATCCATGCATTATGCTGTATACAGAGAGATCCATGCATTATGCTGTATACAGAGAGATCAATTCATTGTGCTGTATACAGAGAGATCCATTCATTGTGCTGTATACAGGGAGATCCATTCATTGTGCTGTATACAGGGAGATCCATGCATTGTGCTGTATACAGAGAGATCCATGCATTATGCTGTATACAGAGAGATCAATTCATTCTGCTGTATACAGAGAGACCCATGCATTGTGCTGTATACGGAGAGACCCATGCATTATGCTGTATACAGAGAGATCAATTCATTGTGCTGTATACAGAGAGATCCATTCATTGTGCTGTATACAGGGAGATCCATGCATTGTGCTGTATACAGAGAGATCCATGCATTGTGCTGTATACAGAGAGATCCATTCATTGTGCTGTATACAGGGAGATCCATTCATTGTGCTGTATACAGGGAGATCCATGCATTATGCTGTATACAGAGAGATCCATGCATTATGCTGTATATAGAGAGATCCATTCATTGTGCTGTATACAGAGAGATCCATTCATTGTGCTGTATACAGAGAGACCCATGCATTATGCTGTATACAGAGAGACCCATGCATTGTGCTGTATACAGAGAGATCCCTTTAATGGAAAATAAGAAAAGGTGGATACTTTTGTCACCATCAATGCCAGGCTCACCTCACTCTACAGAGGTCTCAGGTCACATGACCTTTCTGGTCTAGGCATGCTTTATATCCCTGACAGTAAAGCAGAGAGATGAGCGGAGGGTTTCCCCAGTACTGGTTCCTCCATTGTGCTGTATTGGGCTTGGTCTATAAATGGCTAGATTTTCCTCCTACATTGTGTGCAATGTCTACCACTTCTCTCTTACATTCTGTTGACATCTTCTGTAGCTTTATTCCTGGCTGGCTATTCCCTTGCATCTGTTGCCCCTCAATCTGAAAATACATCAATTTCCATCATGGACTACCCTGCGTATTTGTGTATATGTAATAATAATAATAATAATAATAATAATAATAATAAATGGTCTGCTAATTCAATAAGCTATGCAGAAAAAATAGACAAATATGCAGGAATAACTATCCCTAATTTAAAAAAAAAAAAGTAGTAATATGCGATAATATTCGATAATGTGCGATAAAGAGTGAAACAGTGATGAAGTGCGCTAATTCAAGAAGCTATGCAGAAAAAATAAACAAATATGCATGATTGACTATCCCCCATTTAAAAACAAAACCCCCCAAAAATGCAGTAATATTCGATAATGTGCGATAATAAGTGAAACAGTAATGAAGTGCGCTAATTCAAGAAGCTAAGCAGCAAAAAAATAGACAAATATGCATAAATGACTATCCCTTATTTAAAAAGACAAAAAATATACAATAATATGCGATAATATGTAAAACTGTGATAAAAGTGCTTAAATCAAAAGCAGATATTTTATTTTTTTATGTAAAATCAGATGAATATCTGCTTTTGATTCAAGCATTCGAATCGCATATTATCGCATATTATTGTATTTTTTTGTTTTTTTATATTAGGGATAGTCATTTATGCATATTTTTATATTTATGCACATTTGTATATTTTTGCTGTTTAGCTTCTTTTATTAGCACATTTTATCACTGTTTCACATATTATCGAATATTACTGCAATTTTTTTTTTTTTTTAATTAGGGATAGGCATTCATGCAAATTTGTCTATTTTTGCTGCTTAGCTTCTTAAATTAGCGCACTTCATCACTGTTTCACATATTATCGAATATTACTGCATTTTTTTTTTTTTGACAATGATGGACAAGAAATTAGCAGTCATGTTCCCCCAGCTGCAGCATACTGCCAAGTTTGCTCCATTGCCGAGGAGGGAGAGGATGATGAGGATACTTGGATGCCTTGGAGAGAACAGAGGAGGAAAGTGAGGAGGAGAAGGCACAACTCCAACAAGGCAGGATGTCCTCCAAGGGCTGGCTTAAGGGCAGCCACCTTATTGCATCACACCACAGAGCTCCACAGGTGTAGGGTGCTGCTGACTCCCCGCTGACTTACAAAAGTTCATTGGTGTGGGCTTTTTTCAACACGTGCAGCAACCCGCCGTACTGCTGTTTGCAATCCCTGTCTGAAGCGGATCAAGCATGGCCAGAACACCAGCCGCTTGCTCACCACATGCTTGATAAGACATATAACGACCTGCCATGCAGTCCGTTGGCAACAGCACCTGAAAGACCCACATTATTAAAAAATGCAGACTTCTCCTTGCCGCTAATCTGGGATCTCTACCCCTACTATACCCCAAGTCTTCTCAAAAACCTCCACTGATAGAGATGCTGGTATAGCAATGGGTGCCACAGGAACTTGCACCCAATCTGCAAGCAGTACACCACCTATTGATTTCACCAGGCAAGTTTCACTACCCCAGTTGCTGAACCGTAAAAAAAAGATACTGGCCCAGGCATCCACATGCTCAGCGTCTAAATGCTAGCTTGGCCAAATTGCTAGCACTACAGCTGCTGCCTTTTTAGCTGGTAGACTCTGCCCCCTTTCATGAATTTGCAGAATGTGCTGTACCTCAGTGGCAAGTTCCAAAAACAAATTTCTTTTCACTTAAGGCCATTCCAGCTCTGTATCATCATCTGAAAGGCAATGTTTTGGCCTTGTTGGACAGGGCAGTCAGCAACAAGGTTCACATTACTGCTGACTCGTGGTCCAGCAGGCATGGCCAGGGATGTTACATTTCCCTCACAGCGCACTGGGTAACTCTGCTGGCAGTTGGGAAGGATGCAGGACAGGGTTCAGTGCTGGAGCTTGTTCCACCACCATGCCTCGAAAAGTTGGTGGTAATTCTGCCACATCTGTCTGCTTAACCCCTCCTCTTCTTCCTCTATGGCATCTTCTGCTGAATTGTCTTCTGAACCAGCAGTGCTCCCTAAGCGTTCTTGGGGCTACGCAAGCAGTCAGGCTAAAAGATGCCATGTGGTGCTTCAATTGGTCTGTCTAGGGGACAGCAGCCACACCGGGTCAGAGATTCTGTCAGCTCAGCAGGGGCAGGCTCAGAGGTGGTTGACGCCACGGCAGGTTGAGCCAGAAATGGTTGTATGCAACAATGGCACCAACCTTCTCTCTGCCCTCTGACAGGGACACTTGACACATGTTCCATGCTTGGCACACGTCATGAATTAGGTGGTGCAGCGTTTCTTGAACAGGTACCCAGGCTTACAAGATCTTCTGAGGCAGGTCAGAAAAGTCTGTGGCCATTTCTGGCAGTCATACAATGCCAATACTCGGCTGCAGAGGGCCATCAATGAGTTCCTGTGTGAGTATGGTACAAGGACAGGCTCAGGGGAGCTTGGCTTCTTTTCGTCACGCCAGTGGTTGCTGATAAATAATGCATGCATTGTCCTGTCACCATTTGAGGGGGCCACAAGGATGGTGAGCCACAACAATGCATGCATCAGTGACACTGTCCCTCTAGTCTTCCTGCTGGAGCACACGCTTCGTGGAATCATGAACAGGGCACTTGAGGCAGAACAGCATGAGGAAAAGGAGAACTTCCTTTCTTTTCAAGGCCCCCTTTATGCAGACACCATTCCTGCAGGGCCGCCAAACACACAGAAGGAAAAGGAAGAGGAGGAGGAGGAGGATTGTGTCAGCATGGACATAGAGGATAACATACAGCAACTCGTTATTCTCCACCGTGGTGGGGTTAACAAGAACTAATACTGAGAGGAGTATCAGATCGGTTTGGCATTTTTTTGTGTGTATTTTTATGTCTTTGATATTGTAGCGCCCCCATAGTGATAGGTGCGGTTTGTAGTGAGTTTTTGCTAGGTGAGGCAAAATTTAGTCAGGCCTGACTGTAAGTGCAGGCCTGAATGTTTTGATCTGAGCTGGGGAGTGGCTCAGGGAGTGGCTGGAGGCAGAAGGAAGGAACACCCCTTGGAGTTTCCTTGCCCTTGAGCAGAGAAGATTCTGGAAAGGGGGACGGATGAGGAGGTGTCACTTCCTGATGTATGATAAGGAGCCCTGACCAATCTACAATCTGGATTGGCAGGGGGCAGGCCTCCTTAAATACAGCAGACTGCCAGCAGGGGGGAGGAAAAGTCGGGAGTGGAAGTCTGAAGATGTAGCAGAGGCGATGTGGAGGCCTCTACCCGGGAGGAAGTCCTCAGTCTGGGGGGATGAGGGTGATCTTGAGACCTTGAGGCCTGGAGGTTCGTGTGCAGCCAGGAGTGGAGGTGATTCCTGGAGTCACACAAGGGAACAGGAGAGCAGCAGTGGTGCTACTGAGAGACTTTAAAGGGTCCGCTGGAGTCTGTGAGTTACAGACCCTGGGAGCTGAAAGAGAATGGCCGGAGCAGTCTGGGAGAGGAATAGTGGACAGTCTGTGAAGCCTTGGGAGCCAGTTAGGGAAAGGAGATTCACTGTGAGGAAAGCAGGTCGGTGGGACCTGGAAGAGGGAGGGGCTGGGAGTTGTAGTCCATCCAAGGCCCAGCTAGCACCAATGTACTAAGCTATACTTTGAATGGTCCAAGACCCTGGCCTGTAACAGGTAGTCCTGAAGCCCTGCAGGTGCTAGCTGCGGTGAAGAGAAAGGAGTTATGTGATAAATTTCCCTTCAGGTCAGGAACTAAGTGATGTGCTGGAGAGAGGTGAAGCAGCAATAGTCTGCAAGTGATGTGCTGGAAAAAAGTGAAGGAGCAATAGTCTGCAAGAGAAGTGGTGAAGGAAGTAGAGTGTATATACAGTCGTGTATATAGATGGTCCTGTAACCAATTCTCTGCCTGTTCAGTGACTTCGGATGTGTGAGATATGGTGGGATTGAAGGCAGCTATAAGGTGAACCACAACTACCAGCCACTCCCAAGGGAGCACATGGCTACATTATGAACAAAAATTACTTATTTGCTAAATTTTATAATAGAAGCTAAAAAAAGTGGGTTTTTCAAAAAATTTTTTACTTATATTGCAAAAAATGAAAAACCCAGTGGTAATTAAATACCACCAAAAGAAAGCTCTATTTGTATGGAAAAAAATGATAAACATTTTGTTTGGGTACAGTGTTGCATGACTGAGTAATTGTCATTCAAAGTGTGAGAGCACTGAAAGCTAAAAATTGGTCCGGGCAGAAAGGTGGTGAAAGTGTCCAGTAATTAAGTAGTTAAGGGGAATCCTATGAAAGAATTAAGAAAAAAAATGGTGTGGGTTCCCCCCCAAAATCCATACCAGACCCTTATCTGAGCATGCACCCTGGCAGGCCAGGAAAGGGGGGGTACGAGCGAGCTTCCCCCCTCCTAAACCATACTAGGCCTATTGCCCTCAACATGGGGAGGATACTTTGGGGTACCTCTTCCCAACAATCCTGGGCTGTGGTTGTCAGGGTCTGCGGGCTGGGGGCTTATCGGAATCTGGAAGCCCCCTTTAACAAGGGGGCCCCCATATCCCAGCCCCCCCATGTGAATGGGTATTGGGTACATCATACCCCTACCCATTCACCAAAAAAGTGTCAAAAAGTAATAACCACAGGAAACAGTTTCAAGTCCTTTATTAAAAAAGAAGAAAAAATTGTGTCCCTCGATGTACATCCATCATCAATCACGACGTCCGCCAGACACGAAAAATAGAAAAAAAACCCCCGATGTCACCTCTCGGGAGGCCTCCGGCCGTCTGCCTCCTCTCCACTTTGACAGTTCTTATATAGGCAAGAGGCGGGCCACCTGGCTATGTCACCCGGTGGCACCATCCCCTTATGATGTCACGTGATGTCATGTGAAGTCATAAGGGGATGGTGCCACTGGGTGACGTCACTGGGTGGCCCCGCCCCTTGCCTAACAAAGAATTGTCAAAGCGCAGAGTGGGCAGACGGCCAGAGGCCTCCCCAGAGCTGAAGTGTTTTTAATGTTTTTCTATTTTTCGGGTTGGCGGGCGTCGTGATTGACAATGGATGTACATCAAGGGACACTATTTTTTTATTTTTTTATAAAGGACTTGTCAAAAACTGTTTACTGTGTTTCTTACTTTTTGACACTGTTTTTGGTGAATGGGTAGGGGTACGATGTACCCGATGCCCATTCACATGGGGGGGGGGGATCTGGGGGCTTCCAGATTCCCATAAAGCACCCACCCCCCATGTTCAGGGCATGTGGCCTGTGGTAGTTCAGGGGGGCCGTGCCCTGACCTGCCAGGCTGCATGCTCCAATAAGGAACTGGTATGGATTTTGGGGGGACCCCACGCCATTTAAAAAAAAAAATTGGTGTGGGGTTCCCCCTAAAATGCCTAACATACCCAATGGACTGTGTGTGTGTGTGTGGGGGGGGGACTCAATGCCATTTTTTTCATTTTCTTTTATCTGTATTGTTGGGAGCCAGCAATACATTATAGTTGTGAGCAAGTTTAAATGACATTTGTTTCCTTTAGAAATATCATTATTGCTGCAGCAGGCTCTATACATCGTACAGATGAACCACTTTACAGGCAGACCAAGCGGACCCCCAGGCACGATATTTAAAGAACCTTTTATTGTTTCACTTTAAGCATCTATAAAATCACTGCTCCTTTAAAAAACAATTGTGTAAAAAAAATTGTTTTGCATTGATACATGTCCCCCCAGGGAAGTACCCAGGTCCCCATACACTTTTTATGGCAATAACTTGTGTAGCCAGAAGTTCAGAAATATTCCTGTGGCATGTAGACAATTGTGTTCATTGCCTAACATGGGGAACTCAATCTAGTGTTCGTTTGTGGAATAAGATTGTAATTACAATGAGGATGAAGCATTGTGGGAATTGTAGTGTGGAGAGAAGAAACAGTTAGCAGACTCTGGTATGAAGGACTCCATTTCCCATCAGGCCGTGCTACGCTGGAGACTTCTGGGAGATGCAAAGCATTGTGGGAGAAACATATTTAAGTGGGAGGGAGGAGCTGAGAACGGCCTCTTTGGAACAGCGTGATCGATCAGTGAGGGACCCTGCGTGCTGCTACAACCAGAGCTAGGCCCAAAGCCTATGTACAGCATTCCAGCCGACTGAATTCTCTACAGGTGACCCCCTAAGCGGCTGCTCTCCAGCAACACAGTGAGTGACCAGCGGAGCCTTCCGATTCTCATCTCTGTATGCATGAAAGCAGCAGCAGCTACTGCAGCAGTCGTACCTATCGATCCAGGAGAGCTGCAAGGAGTGCAACGGATGCTATCCACCTTCCAGGAGCAAGCAGCCAGCGTGAACTAACGGTCCCAGCATTACCATCATCTTCATCTGAGTGCCGGATCGTTTGTCTACATACAGTCGTTTAAATTTGGTGAGCGGGCTCAGGCCCACACATAAGTGTACTTTTACCGTCTATGCAGCATCTCTTTATTACCTTTTGGATTACTATTTATATACACTGGATTGCCGTTTGTGATCAGTTTATTCAGAGAGTCAGTGATCACTACAAGACTATTTAGTGCAGTGGAATTTAACCCTGTTTGTGCCTCATCTCAGTGATTGAAAGGAGACAGTGTTTCTAGGTACCTCACTCTTATAGCCGGCAGAAGATTACTTGGACACTGCAAGACAGGATTGTTACAACTTCATCTACTCATCCTCTCCCCAGTAATATAATCAGGGCTATTTCCTTGGAATTACTATATCTCTGAGCTAGAACAGGAGAATTTAAATAGAAATTCATAGTTACCTAGTGTACTCATATAATGCTAAGTTAACTGCTAAGTGAATATATTTTATTTGGGCAATATTGAACCTTGTTATCTGAATTAAAATCCATTGAGTGGTACCAATTTACCCTTTGGGTCATCTATTTGGTATAGGGTATTACTGTATTATTTCCCTTTTCAGTCTTAGTAGATATTACCAAATCACCTATTTTCCAGGGAATCTTTGGGTATTGTTTAAACTCAATTGGAGGAATTGTATTCCTTTCGGCTGTTGTTGTTTTTGGAGAATACAGGGAGTGACGAAAGTTAACTAAATATCTACTCCCTTTGTTCACTGGAACCATAAGTTTAACTTGTTGATATGAAGTATTGCGATATTTTTGTTACTTCAACATTGTTATTTCTTGCAGAAATAAGAGTTAAGTAAGCATTTCTATCTGTGCTGTGGTCTCCATTACTGAAACAGAGTGATTGCTAAAGGAACCTTGCAATATGAGTGAACCCAGAGTGTTGGGTGGTGGAGGACTCTCAGAATGGGGAAATCAAAGGGGGAAATTGATTCTTTAACCACTTCCGCTTTAACTGACAATTGCACGGTCATGCGACGTTGTAAGCAAACAAAATTTGCATCTTTTTTTACCCACAAATAGAGCTTTCTTTTGGTGGTATTTGGTCACCTCTGCGTCATTTATGATCACCGATATAAACAAAAAAAGAGCGACAATTTTGCAAAAAGAACAATATTTCTTACTTTTTGCTAAAATACAAATCCAAAAAAAAAAATGTATTCAACGGTTTTGGCCGATTTATATTCTTCCTCATATTTTTGGTAAAAAAAATTGCAATCTGCGTCTATTGATTGGTTTGCGAAAAAGTTGCCGCATTTACAAACCACGAGAATTAATTTCTGGCATTTTTAAATTTTTTTTTTTTTAGTAATGGCGGCGATCTGCGATTTTTAACATGACTGCGACATTGTGGGCGGACATGTCGGACATTTTTTACACTTATTTGGGACCAATGAAATTTATACAGCGATCAGAAATTTAAATATCCCCTGATTACTGTGTAAATGTCATTGGCAGTGAAGGGGTTAACCTGCAGGGGGAGATCTAGGGGTTAACTGTGCTCCCTAGGCGTGTTCTAACTGTGAGGGGGCTGGGCTGCCAGGGGCATAAGAGATCTAACTGATCCCAGTGACAGGAATCAGTAATCTCTTAGATTCCGCCTGTCAGAGCAGGGAACGGCCGTGTTTACTTTGGCGGTTCCCCGTTCTTTCCCTCTGGCAGCTCATCGCGGCTCGCCGGCGAACATTGGGTCCACCTGAGCCGCGGGCACACTCCTCCGGAGTGCGGCGGGCACGAGAGCGCACTGCCCCCTAGCTGCCTGTCCGTAAATCGGCGACCTATTTAGGGTGATTCGGGAGACAGCGCAGCACTGCCGCAGTAAATATACTGTGCGCGCTCGGCAAGTGGTTAAGCAACCCTCAAGAGGGCAGCGCTACTCTTGCATAAAAGCCTTTAAAATGAGGACTTTTGATTTTTCATGTTCATGTCCCATAGACTTTGTTAGGGTTCGCACGTTCGGTAGAACTTTTTCCCTGTTTGAGATGTTCTGGTGCGAACTGAACCGAGGGGGTGTTCGGCCCATCCCTAGCAACCATGTTTAAAAGAAGCCACAGTGTTATTATAATATATCACCACCATCATACGGTTTGCACAAAAATGTCACACATTGCAGAGCTGTCCTAATTTTGTATTGCCACCAGGGAGTTGAAGGGCTCAGTTATCTTTCAGCATGGGGTGATTACTATGTGCTTGGATGCAGGGGAGGGCTGGCAGCCTTAGGCCTGGGGGGCAAGTCCAGTCAAGTAGCCCATTGAACTAATTATAATGGATATTGGTGTTATGAAGCAAGACAAATATGATACAATGTGGTAACATAATTTAATGTTAATAGCAACAAAGGAGCTTTAATAAAGAATGCATCAATGCAGCCTCACCAGTGCCCACCAATGCAGCCTCACCAGTGCCCATCAATGCAGCCTCACCTATGCCCATCAATGCAGCCTCACCAGTGCCCATCAATGCAGCCTTACCAGTGCCTACCAATGCAGCCTCACCTGTGCCCATCAATGCAGCCTCATCGGTGCCCCCCCTTTGCCAGCAGTTTGTTGGTGGCTGCGCCCCTGGCTCCTACTTCCTTCCTCCACAAGAAGAAAAAAGAGTGAGCGGCCATCGGCCATTTTGAATGTAAGTTAGGGTGGCCCGGGGGGCAATTGCCACCCTGTCCCCTGGCCCAGCCCTCCCCTGCTTGGATGCCATTATTATTTAATTTTTTTTAATCACATTTATCTCTTCTCTTCTACAGATGGAGCTGAAACTGCAGTTTCCTTTAATGTTGCACCAATTCTTTTGAATACAAGGATACTATTTATGTCTCTGACACAACAGAACTTATGGGGCATATCCTTGAACTTCTTGATGCTAAGTAACTAAACAGTTCAAAGTTCTGTGACCAATATGTAGTAAAATCCAAGCAGCTAACCAGATTTTAGGTCACTGCAGTCAGTTCAGTCAATGGACAATCCTAATTGGCTACCACAAACTTTGCACATCCTCATTGTGATTTTTGTTTCCTTCGCAGGGATATGCAATTAGAGGACCTCCAGATGTTGCAGAACTACAAATCCCATGAGGCATAGCAAGACTCTGACAGCCACAAGCATGACACCCAGAGGCAGAGGCATGATGGGATTTGTAGTTTTGCAACAGCTGGAGGTCCGCTAATTGCATATCCCAGCCTTAAGGAATAGGCTTTGATTATTTAAAATAAATAAATAAGTAAAAACTAGAAACTCCTACTATTGATAGCTTATTGTTTTTACAGAAACGTAAAAGCCACATAAGCATGGAAATTCTTAAAAAAGAAAAAAGACTACAAAATTGCTCAGATTTAAATACATTTTATTAGAGATTACAACAAGCAAGAATATGCAAAAAAAAAAAACACAAAAAAAAAAGGACAACATTTATGTTGGTGGTTCAGGATACATTATTAGATCTGTTAATATTTTACTAAAGCCGGTCACAGATGGATCAAATCTCGGCCGGTTCAGCAGAGGCAGGCCAAAATTCAATCGATCTATGGGCAGGCTGATTGTACCCAAGTTGATCCAACAATCGACATGGATACAACCAGCATGTCGGATTTTTAGCATGTGATTATTGCCTATAGCCGCTAGCAGTAATCATTGTGTTCTACTGGTAGGGCCAGCTCCTCTGTCCCTCCCCACCACAGGGAGAAAACAATAGCTCAGTAGGAGGGATTCCCCCATCAACACTGTCTGTGTTGATGAGGGAGTCAAGTGATTTTCTTTCCTGCAAGCTGAGGTTGCAAAAAAGAAATTAGCAATTATCTATGGCTCGTTCACACACATTTTGTGGCCACTATGATTCATGACAGGAATTATACCCCCTGCTGCTCTGCAAGTGCCCCCCCAGCTGTGTGCAATGCATACACATGCAGCATGGTAGTGCAGGGGTTCAAGGAGCTAAAGCAGGTGGTGAGGAGGAGACAAAACGCCTCTTCCCTGCCTGTCAAATGCTCTCTAAAGAGCAATCCGCATGCAGATTGCCCTTCAGACACCCAAGCAACTGTGAACGTGCCCCAAAGCAGAGCTTCAGTCCTTGTTCTTTGCAGCTCCACCCCCTCCCCCCCTTTCCTGTGCTGCCATTATGAGGTGTGTGCAGATATGTTGGAAGGCTCTGCCCAGCCAATTGGGTCCTGGCAGAGCCCTTCGACACATCTGCGCACATGCGGTGTATTTCGAGAGCCAAAGCTCTGCAGCGACATATGCGCATGCACAGAATCTCGAATGTACTGCTTGACAGCACAATAAATGTATATAAATCCAATTTAAAGATAGAGAGGATATGACCCCCCCCCAACCGCGTTTCGAAATTTGCCCCCATTGCCTCCTCAATGTGCTTTTGGGACTGTAGGGAATGTGGCACCCTCATCCATATCTGGTGGTCACGCCCCAAACCAATTTGATACTGGACTAGGGTATAATCCGTGATTAGGTCGGTCTTGAACATCTCACTAGCTTGCAGCCCTTGGGAGGCCCTGTTGTATAAACCAATCCTGACTCTCACTGCTAACCAGCTTGGCAAATGCTGGCCAGTGCCTGGAGACAACCGTACCTCAATTTTGCTGAGGTTCAGCAAAGGCTAATGGGGACCATGGTCCATGAGAAGCTCACTTCCATCCTCGAAGATTCCCATGCCAAATTCCTAAAGGTTTAGGACCCTTGGATTTTCTGTACCGCTCACTTGAATATAAACCGAACGTTGCTCTCGGTCTGATGAATTTTGCCTTTGCCAATACACACCCCATCTGCTGGCCCATGTGGGCTCCACCCTTACACTGTCTCTTCCCCCTCCCTCCTTTCTTTGCCCATCCCAGGCAATTGCCCTCACTCTTTTATTCTCCTCTTTAGATCTTTTCCACTCTTCCTCTTCAGCACCTCCCATCTCTTCATGCTCTTCCCTCTCGCCGTAGTACTAGAAGAGCATTTAACCCTTAGAACACTGGAAGCCTGTAGGGTAGGCTGGTGGTAGGGTGCTGATGGGTTGGTCGTCACATCCTCCATGTTTCTCTCCTCGTTTCCCAAGCGAGGGTCACATGAGAGGCCTACCCCAGGGTGGATTCTTCTAGGTTCCGCTAGACACTTTGTAGGGGGTCCCACCGTGCACCTAGTGCTAACTCTAAGCATGCACTTAACTTTTCCTCTTCCGTACCTGTGTACAGAATGAGGGCCCCGGCGGTACAGATCTTCTCCCGTTGCAATGGGAGATGGATTGATGTGGAGGGAGTGCCGACAACATCTCTCACGCTGCAGGAGGTTATCTCACCTGCCACATATACATGCTTACGACAGGCTGCTAGAGAAACCTCTGTTAACCGTGGCAACCATTTATGTCTTCACTGTGTATTAGCTCTTGTACCGTTATCTTCATACCCCATGTGCTTAGTGACCTGAACTGCAACTATATGTGCCAGTTACTTGATTATACCACTTGAGTAACTTCAGACCAGGCAAAGGCAAAGTTTCAAAAGCTTTACTTGAATAAATTAACAAGATGACAAATACAGACAATAGTCAGGAATAAAGTACAAACATTTCCCTAACATCCCTAGTCCCTAACTCAGGCTTGTGGCTGCCCCAGCATACCTGCATAGGAAAGAGTCCATTCTTGGTAGATACCATGGTTGATGTATTCAGGGGGGAACTGCAAGCCCCAGCAATCCCCCTTGGCAGTGGGAACTCCGACTTTGGTACATCACTGGAAATCCAGACTCCGGAGCCGGCCAAACCGAACCGGCTGGAACCAAACCCAAAGAATAGCAACAAGAACCCCCCCTAGGCAGCTGTAGGGTCCAGGTCTCTGAGCTTTTTATAGCACACCGAACCAGGGGATCAGACCTAGGAAAACCCCACAAGAAAAACCTAGGAAGCACACTGTCTTGTAGGGTCCCCTGGAGCCTATGCGCATGCTCATAGGTGGGACTACACCTGATAAGCTGGCACACATAGGCAGCCTCAAAGCCTAGCATTTCAGGTCACTCCCATGCTCCTCCTCCATGGCTTTTGTGTGCAATGGCATCAGAGGTCTTACCACCCTCTACCACTCTCTACAACAGCCATTCTCAGCCTGGGTTCCTTCATGGGTGGCTAAGGGTTCCTTGAACTGTGTCTAAGTGATATATCTGATGGTGCCTGATCCAGGTCCAACACCACTTGGAAGAGCCCGCGGCATGACTGCAGAGGTGTTTATTTATTCTGGCCGCCCCACTAAGGGGGACATTCTTCCCACTCACCACCACCAATGTAAGGGGAAATTTTCCCAATGACCCCCCATGGACTAATTATATAAGGGGCTCCCTGAGACCTGAAAATTATTTCAAGGGTTTCTCTGGGGTAAAGAGGTTGAGAAGGGCTGCTCCCCCACATCAAAGTGCCTGCCATGTGACCAGGCCATGTGACCTTTTAGTAATGTCAACTATGCTTGCTCACTGGCCAAAAATTTGGGGGAAGTGATGCTGCGATGGAGCCACAGTGGAAAGTGAAGTGTTGGAGAAGTGAAAGTTTGTGGATAAATTGACAAAAATATTGTATAGGTAAACTTGAGTTGGTAGACTTAAAAGGAAAAAAATTAAAATGAGTCATAGCATTATGGTCAAGTTAACTGACTATTCTATATTTGGCCTGGGCAGCCATGCATCAGTGCACATACCAAATGCAGAAATTTTTGGTTGACCACACTCTGAAGCGATGGAAAGTATGAACTTTATTGAATAAAATCCATAAAAAATCCATACACAGAACAAGCACAGATCACAGGCATAGGATAACAGCAGATAAATGTTAACGCGTTTCATGCAGGAATCGCTTAGTCATATGGATTCTTATGGATTTTATTCACTAAAGCTAATAATTTCCATCATGTTGTAGTGCGGTCAACCTACAATTTCTACATACTGTATGTGGAGTTCTACGATCACGGATTAGACCAGCACGTGATGGTGCGGTGTGGGGGCTTATATGGTGCAGCATCCTCTAGTGTACTAGATGTAGATTTTAGTGACTCAGGGGCTGCCTGGCAGCTCTCTCTGGCACTTCCCCCTGGCCTGGAAGTTTATAGAACTTTCCAGAGCTGGAGGGTGGGAGTAAGGAGGGTCTGCCATGCATATTTACGAGGCCTCGGCCAATCCCTAGCATTGGGCTGGGGTGGGGCAGAGCTTACCTCAGGGCAGTCGGGTGGAAGATGGAGTGCTGAGGAGGCTGGAGGCCCAGGTTCTGGAAGGATCCTGCAATAACACATGGAGGGAGCTCTGGAGGCACGAGAGCAAGGAGAGAAGACAGCTGGAGCAGGTCAACACATCTGGGAGATCTCCTGAGAGTCAGCCGGGTGGGCTAGAATATCATACTGCTGCAATCTGAAATTCAAAGTAAAGCCACACAAATAGGTATACAAGTCCCATAAAGTGATAAAATGCTCGTTCTTCAGAATAGACATGTGCTACACTAGTGCAACTGCTCTACATGGATGTGTACTCACCCCGGATGTGGACCAACTATTTCTAGTACAATCACTTGCAGCTGTGGGGCATCCACCCCTGGGTGATGTTCTAGATCAATTTTTCTCAACTTCAATCCTCAAATACCCCCAACAGGCCATGTTTTCAGGATTTCCCTCAGATGAAATTACTTTGGTAATTACTAAGGCAATAAAACTGATCAAATCACCTGTGCAAAGTAATGGAAAGCCTGAAAACATGACCTGTTGGGGGTACTTGAGGACAGCAGTTGAGAACCATTGCTCTAGATGGGGACTCTCTCAAAGGGTTAATCACAAGGTCTACTATTAGGATCTCTTATATTGGTAGGGTATCCCCCCTATATAGTATCGTCTAAGGCAAAAAAAAACCTTGCTGGATGGGCCTTTTTTTGATGCCTAAAACCTGGCATCCGGCGTGTACAGCATGTTTTCTGTATAATTTGCTCCAACCTGCAATCTACAGCTCAGCTAGATTCCGGGCGTCTCATGTCACAGTGATGCGATCAAGCCTCAACGCATTTCAGCCAACCAGAAAGGGCCGTCATCAGGAGAGCTGATCCCCTACCTATACAAGAGATCCCAATAGCAATAGGAGATCTTGTGATTAACCCTTTGAGAGAGTCACCATGTAGAACATCACCCAGGGGTGGAACCCCCACAGGTGCAAGTGACCATACTAGAAATAGTTGGTCCACATCCGGGGTGAGTGCACATTCACGTGGGGCACTTGAACTGAGCACTAGTGGAGCACCTGTTTATTTTGAAGATTTAAGCATGAGCACTTTATCACTTTATAGGGTTGTATACCTATTTGTGTGGCTTTAGCTTTCAGATTGCAGCAATATGATATTCTAGAGCAGGAATATGCAATTAGCGGACCTCCAGCTGTTGCAGAATTAATAAGTCCCATGAGGCATAGCAAGATTCTGACAGGCACAAGCATGACACCCAGAGGCAGAGGCATGATGGGACTTGTAGTTTTGCAACAGCTGGAGGTCCGCTAATTGCATATCCCTGTTCTAGAGCAATGTATGATTATGTTCACTATTGGGTTTTGCAGTTAAGCTTACGTTCACATCGCAGCCGGTGTGAACTATATAGCACTTTTATTTACACAAATTTTGGTTTATTTAACCTTCTGTGGCACTAAAGTAGAACCTTTTTATATTTAGCCAGGTGGGCTGGTGAGTGTCAGTGAGAGGACAGTGGGGAGAAGTTAGTCTGGGCTGGCGGTGCCTGAAGAGGTGGTGCTGAGATCAGTAGCCACAGGAGTGATGCAAGCTGGACACTGAAATTATGCTACACCACCAAGGGGCCTCGGGTTCCTGCCTGTAATGGGCCATTGCTTCATCTGACTAATTGACTGTCAGGTACTCACAGTGTCCCGGCTAGGTTCTGCAAGCGAGCGTTGTAGGACGAAGAGGAGCTGTACATGGGACTGTATGTAGGAAGAGTTGTCCCTGAAGTTGTTGATGAATTCAAATGGGCATCCCATAACTTCCCACCCTATCCAAGTTATTACCGTATATAAAGAAAAAAAACAAAGTCACGGACTGTTCTCTAACTCAAGAGTGTCTGTGAAAATTGACTAACAGTACAAGACCCAGCACTTATTTGCTATAGAGGGAGAAAATACCCGCCTCATCAAGGGCAATATGGTTCACATCAAACTATTCGCCTGAGCGAAACCTGTATCTTACATCAAAACTATGAAAATTAAGTGTTTAATCCGTCACAGTAATGGGTGAAGCCATCCACCCCCTCCCCATAGCTTATGATATTTAAGGAGCCTAACAAACCCATATGTCTTTAAAACCTTCCTACGATACCATACACACGTCCTCCACTGGTGATAAGGAAACTGGGGGAACCATTCCGTGACATACGAGCCCGACCATATCCTAGACCGAGGATGATGTCGGTATACCTGGGATGAATGGTATAACAAGAAATTACGGTCCTTCACGTATCAAGACAGAACCTTCTCATGATGGGGGGGGGGGGTAGACACCTCAGGACCTTCCATAGTCATTTGTTCCGAGACGGGAAAATGTTTCGGTGTATAAACTTGCCTCCCCGTGAGGAATTTATAGTATTCGATACCCCTCCCCCACCTACCGAAGTGGGTAATGACACTGCCTAATTTGTGAATTAAAAGTATCAAAACTACATTCTATGTCCAAAGCGAGT
>BLSH010192609.1:323684-368090 GCA_018402905.1 Glandirana rugosa | reverse complement strand
TTCTTAACGCGTTTTTTTGATTTCCTATTCTAGAAAGTTTACTGTCCTAATTAAAAACTGTATTACACTATCTGGGGTCCTCTTCCTTTCTTATGTGGCACGGAGCCAACAACCTGGGGAACCTGGTGACAATACTTGGCACAAGCTGGAGGCCGGTATAATCGCCTGTTTAACACGCCTGATCGGTGGTTGGAGAGGAACAGCATCCCTAAAAGCTTGCAGAGGCTATTCTGCATGCGCTGTCTGTTTACCTAGAGATAGGTAAACAAAGGTGTTCTGGTAAGAGTACCTGATTAATTCGATTGGTGGCACTTCATCTATCTATCTTTTCTTTTCACCTGGGGGAGGAAGTTTTTCATCTGAAACATCAATTGATGACAAGCTTAGATGGACAGTGCATTTGGACTCTAATTCATTTTTACTTTTATATTAATACACATATGTCTATTTGTTGTCATTTGAAAGATCTTATCCTTTAGTTTTTTTGCGCAATTCTTTATATATTGTGTTATGTGTCTCTAGGTGGTACCTAATTGAATTGCAACATTTGTAATTTTGTAGTAGCGCGGTATTTCTATACAATGTATATGTGTCAAAGTCAACAATCAAGAGAACACTTCACCAGAGTGAATACAGAGGGTTCACCACAAGATGTAAACCATTGGTGAGCCTCAAAAACAGGAAGGCCAGATTAGAGTTTGCCAAACAACATCTAAAAAAGCCCTCACAGTTCTGGAACGACATCCTATGGACAGATGAGACCAAGATCAACTTGTACCAGAGTGATGGGAAGAGAAGAGTATGGAGAAGGAAAGGAACTGCTCATGATCCAAAGCATACCACCTCATCAGTGAAGCATGGTGGTGGTAGTGTCATGGCGTGGGCATGTATGGCTACCAATGGAACTGGTTCTCTTGTATTTATTGATGATGTGACTGCTGACAAAAGCAGCAGGATGAATTCTGAAGTGTTGTGGGAAATATTTTCTGCTCATCTTCAGCTAAATGCTTCAGAACTCATTGGACGGCGCTTCACAGTGCAGATGGACAATGACCCGAAGCATACTGCAAAAGCAACCAAGTAGTTTTTTAAGGGAAAGAAGTGGAATATTATGCAATGGCCAAGTCAATCACCTGACCTGAATCCGATTGAGCATGCATTTCACTTACTGAAGACAAAACTGAAGGGAAAATGCCCCAAGAACAAGCAGGAACTGAAGACAGTTGCAGTAGAGGCCTGGCAGAGCATCACCAGGGATGAAACCCAGCGTCTGGTGATGTCTATGCGTTCCAGACTTCAGGCTGTAATTGACTGCAAAGGATTTGCAACCAAGTATTAAAAAGTGAAAGTTTGATTTATGATTGTTAATCTGTCCCATTACTTTTGGTCCCTTAAAAAGTGGAAGGTACATATACAAACTGTTGTAATTCCTACACCGTTTACCTGATTTGGATGTAAATACCCTCAAATTAAAGCTGAAAGTCTGCAGTTAAAGCACATCTTGTTCGTTTCATTTCAAATCCATAGTGGTGGTGTATAGAGCCAAAAAGATTAGAAGTGTGTCAATGTCCCAATATTTATGGACCTGACTGTAGGAGAGTTGTCCCTGAAGAGATTCTCTGAACTCAAATGGGCATCCCATGATACCACTACGCCCCATCCAGGTGTTATCCCCTCAATGGAACACAAAAAACAAAGTGCTGGACTGTTTCCTGACTCAAGTGTGCCTGTGGAAGTTCGGTGTGCCTGGCTGTGCCGGGTGTGGGATCTCAATCCACCAGCGGCTTCTACGTGGGGTGCGCTACACATATAGAAACAAGGATGTCTTCCTGGGACAGGACTACAGAACCTGCTCCCCCATACCTTTTCCATAACATAGAGGAGTATGATCTGAGTACAGCTAAGTCCAGATACTCACAGACCGGCTTTTCAGGCGTACACCCGTCCGAGTCACAGCAGGTATTGCTGGTCTGGATTTGGGCATTGGGAATACTGAGGCTTCCGGATTGATTGCAAGCAGCGCGGTCCCCGCATTCTCTATAGAACATCTTAGATTTAAGTATCCCACCTGAAACAAGAGCAAAAAGGAAAAACGTAAAGCTAGAGCTGCACGATTCTGGCCAAAATGACACAATTTTTTTGCTTAGAGTAAAGATTCTCTCACGATTCTTGCGGCGTAACATCATCTTTCATATTTTACAAAAAAAATTGGGCTAACTTCATTGTTTAGTTTTTTTTAAATACATGAAAGTGTAATTTTTCCCTAAAAAATTGCATTTGAAAGACAGCTGCGCAAATAGAGTGTGGCATAAAATATTGCAACGATCACCATTTTATTCTCTAGGGTCTCTGCTAAAAATATATATTTCTCTTACGTTCACTGACAGACGCAGCCCTTCTTTGACATGTGGGTTATATGCAGATCCTACTAGGAGTTAACTAGGTAAAAGAAAGAAAGCAAGCTGGCCCCTCCCAGGAGGCCGTCCTCTCTCTCCCATATAACCCCCTTACTCTGCTTAGCATATCAGTTTTAATATACCTAGTGCAAGGAGTTGACCTGGCTCCCTTATGGGACCTGCGGTTCAGATTTTTGCTACCGCTTTTTTATTTTTTTCAAGCAATCTGCTGAAGACTACTATCAAGAAGCCGGGGCATAGAGGATGTCAAATATCCTGCACTTTCCCCAGCACGGCCGACCGATGCGAGCTAGTCCTATGCTATGGCGTTCCGTGAGGGCGACCAGTGGGTGACCCCCACTTGCGCCCAGTGACCGGATTCGTTCCTGTACAGGGGCTCTGGCCTGCAGCATCCCTTTCCGATTGGGGAGGAAGGTCTGCGACCGGGCGGCGACCCGCTACGCCCGTCGGAGTGGTGAGTGACCCCCTCTCTTCCCCCCTGGGGGCGCAGGGGGGGCTATGGTGCGTACTTAGAGTTTTCTAGCCGGTCTGGTGGAGGGTGGTCGCTGGGCTAGTGCCATCCTGGGTGTCCTCGCCCCCCTTCTTCACCCCCCCTCCCCTGCACCGCACCCCGTTGTATAACCGCACCTGTGCAATTTTTTTACCGCCAAGCGGCGATCCGCCCCCATTTTGCCGTAGCCACGGCCATTTTACTGAGGGTTTCCCTCTAGTGCCAGTGGCGGGCATTTTACTGTAGTCGCGGCCTGTACACAGGCTTTTGGCTTCTTGTGGATGGTCGGCGGCCATATTGGATATCCCTTGGGCAGTGTAAAACATGCTGCTGCCGTTTTACCTTCCTTTTCAGTGGGACAGCGGTGCTGACTGAAACGGCGCTTCTTTCTGGCGGTCCTTTTGTATGCACTCCTGCTGGGAGCAGCTCTGTGGGCACAAACAGCAAGTATAGCTGGGCCTTCCCTGGGGAAGCGGTGGGTGCAGTCCTCCTGGGGTCTCCCTGGCGTTCTGTGGGGCGGTGGTGGGGCTGCATGGTGGGGGTGTCAATTCATTTTTATTTTGCTAAATTTGACTGTCATTTTCGGTGGTCCGATGGCTTATGATCCTGCAGGCACTTCTGAGGAGGAGTCAGCGGCAGCGCAGCCTGCGCTGGAGGCACTGGTGTCCCTGGATCAGTGAGGGCAGTGTTTGGGCAATTTCTTCCTCGGGTGGGGCCGAGCAACACTCTGGGGGCCCCTAAAAAACGCCCGCCTCCCTCTTGTTCCTCAGGGGACAAATCTGAACTGGAAATGGCTTCGGGGGTCATAGGGACCCCCGTGGAACTCTCAGAGGGTGAGTTGGTACCCTCAGACAACGTAGAGGACCAGGGGGCCTCAGTTGTGTGCGAAAAAGCGCTGGTATTCACACTGATTTCTCAAATCTGTATCTCCACGTCCCCATTTGTCTCCGGCACCAGCGCTTTCTGCGCTTTGCGGTGGAAGATCTTCACTACCAATTCGTGGCACTTCCCTCCGGTCTGGCCTTGGCTCCTTGGGTGTTCACCAAACTAGTGGCCCCGATGCTGGCGCTACTGAGGCAGAGGGGCATCGTGGTGGTAGCATACCTCGACGACCTGCTCCTGAGAGTGGAGTCGGCTTCGGCTCTGAAGGAGAATGTGGCTATCACCATGACCTCGTTACAGGACTTCGGCTGGCTGATCAATCTGCAGAAGTCGACATTGACACCGTCCTGTCGCCTGGAATATCTGGGTCTGACTCTGGACACAGAGCAGGCGAAGGTGTTCCTACCTCCGGCCAAGTTCCTGACACTGCAAGCAGCGGTGCGAACCCTGCTGTCATGCTGGTGATCTTCATTACAGTTTTGTATGCGGGTGTTGGGGCTCATGGTTACAGCCTTCAAGGCAGTCCCCTACGCCCAAAGTAACACTCGGCTCCTTCAGCAAGCCTCTCTCTCTCTATGAGACAAGTCCCCACTGTCCCTGGACCAGGTAATCAGGTTGGATTCTCAGACCAGAGGGTCGTTGACGTGGTGGCTTCGGGCCCTGGCCTTATCGTTGGGGAAGTCTTTTCTTCCCCTGAATTGGTCGATAGTCACGACGGACACCAGCCTATCGGGCTGGGGGGGGGGGGTCCTGGGGCAGTTGTCTACGCAGGGCCGCTGGTCAATGCAGGAATCTCGCCTTCCGATCAATGTGCTGGAGCTGAGGGTGATCAGGCTCTGCCTCGCCCACTGGACAGAAAGGTTGCACGACCTCCCGGTTCGGATTCAGTCGGACAATGCCACGGCAGTGGCGTATGTGAACCCTCAGGGCGGAACGAGGAGCTCGGCAGCAGCTGCGGAAGCAGCTCTAATTCTGCTATGGGCAGAACTTCATGTGCTGGCGATCTCCGCTATCTACATTCCGGGCGTAGAAAATTGGCAGGCAGACTTTCTCAGTCGCCAGACGATGAATCAGGGGGAATGGTCCCTACATCCAGAAGTGTTCAGCCAGATTTGCCACAAGTGGGGCATGCCAGATGTGGACCTCATGGCGTCTTGGTGCAGGACGAGAGATCCGTTGGCGGTCGCCACAGACGCGCTAACAGCGTCTTGGGGTCGGTATCGTCTTCTGTACGCCTATCCTCCCATCAAGCTTTTATCGCGGCTACTGCGCAGGGTGGAAGTGGAGGAGATTCCGATGATCCTGGTGGCTCCGGATTGGCCTCGGCGTACCACGGTGGTGCGAATGGTGGCGGTTGTCCCCTGGCGTCTTCTGCTTTGCAAAGATCTGTTGTCTCAGGGACCCATCTTGCACCCTGCTTTACCCTCGCTGGCTTTGACGGCTTGGCTATTGAGTCCCAGGTGCTAAGGGACAGGGGTGTCGCTGGCTCCGTGATCCCTACTATGCTGAAAGCACGCAAGATCTATCATTGCACCTGGAAGGCCTATATTGTCTGGTGTGAGGCAAGGGGTTGGAACCCCTGCACTTATGGGGTGTCCAGGGTCCTGGATTTTTTTGCAGCAGGGCCTGGATAAAAAGTTAGCTCTGGTGATTCTCTTTCAGCGGCCTTTGGCGTCGCATTCGTTGGTTCGTACATTTGTACAAGGTGTGCGCCATGTGGCTCCTCAGGTACGGTCGCCTATGGCACCGTGGGATTTGAATCTGGTGCTTTCTGTGCTGCAGAAGCCACCATATGAGAATATCAGGGATATTCCTTTACAATTGCTGTCACAGAAAGTGGCTTTCTTGGTGGCCATTACATCCGCTAGGCGGGTGTCTGAGTTGGCAACGTTGTCCTGCAAGTCTCCTTACTTGGTCCTTCACAAGGACAAGGCGGTCTTGCGCCCATCTCCTTCGTTTTCACCGAAGGTGGTTTCTTCTTTTCACATTAATGAAGATATTGTTCTTCCTTCATTGTGTCCGCATCCTCCGCATCCTAAGGAATTTGAGTTACATTCATTGGATGTCGTGAGGGCTTTGCGGGTGTATTTGGCGGCTACAGACTCTTTTTCGGAAGTCTGGTGCGTTGTTTGTGCTGACGGATGGTCCGCGCAAAGGATTGGCGGCCTCGTCGGCCACTGTTTCCCATTGGATCAGACAGACCGTGACTCATGCGTATTCTGTTCGGGGCAAGGTGCCCCCTTTTCCAGTCACGGCACATTCCACCAGGGCAGTTAGCACTTCCTGGGCTTTCAGACACCAGGCCTCGGTGTCTCAGGTGTGCAAGGCGGCCACCTGGGCCTCGGTGCACACGTTTACTAAGTTTTATAAAGTTGATGTGTCAACATCTTCGGATGCTGCTTTTGCCAGTAAAGTTTTACAGGCGGCAGTGTAGGCGCGGCTGGCGCCTCCTGAGGGTTTCTGTAGGGTACAGTTGTTGTCGTTTACCCACCCCTCTTACTGACACAGCTTTGGGACATCCCCACATGTCAAAGAAGGGCTGCGTCTGTCAGTGAACGTAAGAGAAAAAGGGATTTTATTAAAACTTACCGTAAAATTCTTTTCTCTGAGTTCACTGACAGACGCAGCACCCACCCTTCTGCGTTGCGTTTGTACGGCTTGTTACGAACTTATATGCTAAGCAGAGTAAGGGGGTTATATGGGAGAGAGAGGACGGCCTCCTGGGAGGGGCCAGCTTGCTTTCTTTCTTTTACCTAGTTAACTCCTACTAGGATCTGCATATAACCCACATGTCAAAGAAGGGCTGCGTCTGTCAGTGAACTCAGAGAAAAGGATTTTACGGTATGTTTTAATAAAATCCCTTTATAATGTTTGGGGTTCGTTTTCTAGCAAAAAAATACTGATTTTAACATGAAATCAACAAGCGCCAGAAAAAGGTTTGGTCTTTAAGTGGTTATACTGACCTAATTTACAGACCAAAGTTAATTCCTTTGATCCAATACAACAAAATATTACAATGTTTATAGTTATCTCACAACTGAGGAATGCTTTGAAACTTGGCAGACTGCCTGTTGCTTTTTTTTTTTTTGACAGCTCTGAGCTTGTCACATAGAATCGAGGAAATGTCAGGTTGAGGTTGTGAGGGTGTTAAATCGAGATTGTGATCTTTTATCAATTAATTGTGCAGCTCTACATAAAGCCCAATGGAAATTTCAGTTTAATTCCACTATTGGTGTGCAAATTCTTGCAGTTAGTTTCCTTAACCACTTAAGGACTGGAAGGATTTCACACATTAGGACCAGAGCACTTTTTGCAATTCGGCACTGCGTCGCTTTAACTGACAATTGCGCGGTAGTGCGACGTTGTACCCAAACTAAATTGACGCCCTTTTATTCCCACAAATAGAGTTTCTTTTGGTGGAATTTGATCACCTCTGCGTCATTTCTGATCACCGCTATAAACAAAAGAAGAACGACAATTTTGAAAAAAAAAAAAATATTTTTTACTTGCCCTGAGGGTCGGGCAGACTCGATGTCTGCTGGCGACCCGCGATCGCCTGTGACAGAGCCGGAACGGGGAACCGCTGATGTAAACACGGCGGTTCCCCGTTCTGTCAGGCAGCATGTCAGAGATCTACGGATTCCTGTACCCCGAGTACTCGGGATCAATTAGATCTCTTATGCCCCTGGCAGCCCAGCCCCCTCAGTTAGAACACGCCTAGGGAACACAGTTAACCCCTAGATCATCCCCTACAGGTTAACCCCTTCACTGCCAATGTAGTTTATACAGTAATCAGTGGATATTTAAATTTCTCATCGCTGTATAAATGTCATTGGTCCCAAAAAAGTGTCAAAAATGTCCGACATGTCCGCCCCAATATCGCAGTCCCGATAAAAATCGCAGATCGTCGCCATTACCAGTAAAAAAAAAAATAAAAATGCCATAAATGAATTCTCATGGTTTGTAAACGCGGCAACTTTTGCGCAAACCAATCAATAAGCGCCGATTGCGAATTGTGATTTTTTTTTTTTTTTACCAAAAATATGAGGAAGAATATATATCGGACAAAACCGATGAATAAATTTGTTTTTTTATATATTTTTTTGGGGATTTGAGTTTTAGCAAAAAGTAAAAAAAATATTGTTTTTTTTTGTAAAATTGTCTCTCTTTTTTTGTTTATAGCGGTGATCAGAAATGACGCAGAGGGGATCAAATACCACCAAAAGAAAGCTCTATTTGTGGGGAAAAAAGGACGCAAATTTAGTTTGGGTACAATGTCGCACGGCCGCACAATTGTCAGTTAAAGCAACGCAGTGCCGAATCGCAAAAAGTGCTCTGGTCCTAACATGGGAAATCCTTCTGGGGCTGAAGTGGTTAATGTAAAAAGAAGATTTATAAGCTGTGGGCACTGTGGGGGGGCAGAGGAACTATTTTCATATTACAGGGTTTAGTAACACTTTAAGAAAACAGACACAGCCTGAGTAGAAAAGCCAGTCCCCTGCCAGCAGGCTGCAGAGAATGAGCCTTGCTCTCTGTGTAAGCAGGGGTCTGATAACATCCCATGCCAAGACAGACACAGCCAGGAGCCAGCACAGCGTTAATGCAGTGCAACAGGATGTCAAGGTGTGAACAGGTTCTTAGGTGATGAAAGAATACATTTATTTGTGCACACTGATTACAGTAAAACCTCGGATTGCGAGTAATGCGGTTAACAAGCGTTTTGCAATGCGATCGTTTTAAAAAAAAAAAAAATTCTGACTTGGTTTGCAAGCGCTGTCGAGCAGGATTAAGCCTCTGTGCATGCAATACCGCATGTGGCCAGAGGTGAGGGGGCGCTGGTGAGGCTCGTAGACTCTTGGAAGCCGTCGGAAATAGTCGGAAATACCGAAAGTATCAACAGTTCTCAAGCGTTTCTGAGCGCTTCTGAGCCTCAGCAGCGCCATCACCCCTCTGGCCACATACGGTATTGCATACACCGGCGTCCCCAGACCTCTGGCCACATACAGTACTGCATTGACAAGCAGTCACTGTGGAACGAATTATCTGAGTTTCCATTGTTTCCTATGGGGAAACGTGCTTTGATATACGAGTGATTTGGATTACAAGCATTCTCTTGGAACGGATTATAATCGTAATCCAAGGTTCCACTGTGTATTTATAGACCAAGAAAGATTTTCTACATACCGAATGAAGTGACCATATACACCGACATACAGATCTGATCGGGCTTGGAGCAGGCCTGTGCGGGTTCTGTACAAAACTCCTCCTTGTAAGTCGTACATTGTATGCAGGACAGAGAGTGACCTAGAGGAGAAGAGGAAAAAGAGGAGAAAATAAAAAAACAAGGTCATTGCTGCTACATGATAGATATGTTGAGGATGAAAAAAATAGTTTTCTGTCGTTTTGATTCGTTATTTAAATAAATGAGTTTAGTTAAATTCATTACATTCGTTTTTGGTATTCGTTCGTTTCGTATTCGAAAAAATTCAACCGAATGCGAAAAAAATCTGACCGCATTCGAAAAAAATTTCTAAAAAAAATTATCGAATCGGTATTCAAATTCGAAAACGCATTCAATTTTTTTTTCACTTAAATGCAGTTGTTGCATTAGGCTACTGATACTGACTGTCTGACAATTCGAAAATTACAACAAAATATAATACATTTGAAAAAAAAAAAAATAACCATTTTCCGAAATTCGAATAGAGTGAATTTGAAATAGAAAAGATTAGAATAGAAAATAATAGAAAAGAAATAGAATAGAAAATCAATAGAATAGAATATAATAAAATAGAAATATTACAGTTATATTCTTTCTATTTTATTCTATACCATATTAATTGTTTTTCATTTTTTTTCTATTCTATTCTCTTATTTTCTATTCTATTCTAATATTTTCTATTGAAATTTAACCTATTCAAAATTCGAATTTCTGAAGATGGTTATATTCTTTATATTTTAATCTATTCTATTTTTCTATTCCATTCTATTCTCTTATTTTCTATTCTATTGTTTTGGATTGCATTGCTTTGAATTCTATTCTAATACAAGCTGTACACTCACTAATTTACATTGTAGCAAAGTGTAATTTCTTCAGTGTTGTCACATGAAAAGGTAGAATAAAATATTTACAAAAAATGTGAGGGGTGTACTTACTTTTGTGAGATATTGTATATAGATAAAGATCATAATACATAACACTTACATATTTTATGATTTTTTTTACAGCATAGAAAACAAGTTGTGTGATGTGGGGTGAGCCTCATGCCCAGTCTGTGTGTCCAAAGTACAAGGGTTAGCAGCCGGTGTGGAGCTTCCTAGCAGAAAGATGGGGCCGATGGCATTAAATAGAGAAAATATAGCAAGCATGAAAAAGAAATGAAGAGGTGGAAAAAATGCCCATACCTTTTGTAACGTGAAAAAAAACATTTGTTAGGTTAATGACCACATGGTGGAGACACGATATGGCACACGCCCTCTATACCAGTAATGCCATCAAGCCAATGTCCACCATACAAAATCTGAAAAAGCATAAACAAAAAATATTAGCTATCAGATTGAAGCTAAAGAGAGGAAAGGGTGGAGGGAATTCATTCGCAGAGCCTCAACTTCCCAGTATGAAAAGCTTGCATTGGAACCAAAGTAAAAAGTTGTTGACAAAGCACCTCCATGCACCACCAGCTCAAGGGAAAGCTATGGTGGTGCAGGATATAAATGAAAAAAGAGAAGGTCATGTGACTCAAGGAAGCCAATGCAAGTGGCACAAATAGCGCCAAAAGTAGAGTCTTGCAGCTTTGGCATCAGCAGGCTGATTGGAGACAGCTGTCTCCTCTATCCCCCTCTGTCTGAGCCAATGGCGGGTTCCGCTGGAAGTGACGCTGATGGCTGGATGTGATGGTGCCGGAGCCGGAGACGCCGCCATTTTGGGACCGGCTGTTATCCCTTGTCCTTTGGACACACACATTGGGCATGAGGCTCACCCCCCCTTCACTTCCTCTTCTCTCTGTGGACCTCCAGCATCACACAACTATGTAAGTGTATTGTATTATGATCTTTATTTTGTGGGGACTGTTCATAGGCATGCTTGTACCCCTGTCTATATACATATTCATTGTACTTCTGTACTCTACAGAGCTCCTTGACTTGTTATCCCACGGCATTCCCCTGAGGAAGACCGTCAAGGTCGAAACACGTCTGGGATTTTTGGAACCCTACAATCAGGAAGATTGCTCTATGTTGTATGAAACTTTTTTATGCTCAACGCGTTTGATAACAACTTTTAGGCCTCATACACACGGACGTTTTTTGACGCTGGCGTTTTCTGATGTTTTTTGCAGCTCTCCATGTTAGTCAATGGCCCCATAAAGACGCCGACGTTTTCGAGCTGTAGATGGCGTCGGCGTTAGTGAGCTGAAACTAGAACCCATGGCCAGCGCGTTCTGGGGCTGCAACGTTTTGGCATCTTTTGACGCCGACGCCACAAAACGCTCACTAACACCAACTAATGCCATACCGGAGTTAACCGGCTTTTTTGGCACCAACGTTTTTAGGTTGAAAAATAGCAGAGGGATTATTTTTTTTAAAAAAACGCCTATTGACGCCGACGCTCACTAACGCTCACTAACGCCGATGCATAACGGCGAAAAACGCCAATTTTTTTCCTTGATGTCGGGCCCGACGTTTTGTATATTTTTTAAGAAACGTCCGTGTGTATGAGGGCCTTATACTCATTTCCCCTAATTGTGTTGTTCACAGGGGTCATTTTAATATTTTTCAATAAAATATCTGCTTTATGCTATATTACGTGTTATACATTTCTCTGGTATTGCAAAGTCCTGGTGTTTATTCCTTCCCATTTCCCTTGTGGATTTTTTTGTGTACAAATTTTGGCGCTGATACCAAACATTGGTGTGTTCTAGCTGCACTAGGGATATATACAGTATCTCACAAAAGTGAGTACACCCCTCACATTTCTGTAAATATTTTATTCTATCTTTTCATGTGACAACACTGAAGAAATGACACGGAAGGTGGAGGAGCGCAAGGTCTCTAACATCCACCAGCTCCGTAATGTCGTCATGGAGGAGGGGAAGAGGACCCCAGTGGCAACCTGTGAGGCTCTGGTGAACTCCATGCCCAAGAGGGTTAAGGCAGTGCTGTAAAATAATGGTGGCCACACAAAATATTGACACTTTGGGCCCAATTTGGACATTTTCACTTAGGCGTGTACTCGATTTTGTTTCCAGAGGTTTAGACATTAATGGCTGTGTGTTGAGTTATTTTGAGGGGACAGCAAATTTACACTGTTATACAAGCTGTACACTCATTACATTACATTGTAGCAAAGTGTCATTTCTTCAGTGTTGTCACATGAAAAGATAGAATATTATATTTACAAAAATGTGAGGGGTGTACTTACTTTTGTAAGATACTGTATATAGTTCAGTTTTAGGGGGACAGCACCTCTGTAGGGATACAGTATCCTTGTGCAGCTAACTGTGTGGCTTTTGTCCCTGTCAGGTATTGTGCTGTATTGCTGTATTCTTTTTCAATTATTGTTCCTTCTGTCTATCTTTAAAGGCAATGAATAGGACGTGCTTATGTCAAGTTACTTAAAAAGTCATGAGGCCGTTAGACTTACATTTGATTTATCCTTTTTATTTTCCAATTTAGGTAATCTGCTGGAAAGAAAGTCAGCCATATACTGGCATTCATCCACGTTTGACAGATATATTAGGGACGTTACAACCCTAAGGGATTAAGGATACAGTTATTTCTGAATATTCCCAATATTTCAAATGCGTTTAAGAGCCAATGGGAGGAGCAGGGTTGCCAACTGCCAGTAAATTTACTGGCAGTTTGTAAAAATCAGTGATTTTTACAACTGTCTATAAATATCTGGGTCTGATAATTTGTCATGCTGTGCTGACTTTTTAAGTCTAAACCAGGCACATTACTTGATATGGGTATTGCCAGTGTTTCCACGTTGGATTTAGATATATATCAGCTGTATTAGATTTTAATAGGAGTTCTGTTATTTTTCAGTTTGCCAGTAAAAAATGTGCTCCGCCAG
Source organism: Glandirana rugosa (assembly GCA_018402905.1). NCBI lineage: Eukaryota > Metazoa > Chordata > Amphibia > Anura > Ranidae > Glandirana > Glandirana rugosa. The sequence continues at coordinate 355,228 of BLSH010192609.1, read as the reverse complement.
AAAATTTTCCATGCTTTGCCAGTAAAAAATGCTGCGGGAGGTTGGCAACACTGGGGAGGAGAACCTGAATAACTGAACGTGAACTCTGTTAAGACTCATGGGAAATATGCAGAATGGGAAACTGCACTCAAGCAGAGTTTAGAAACATTTAACAAATACTGGTCGATAAATCTAAGAAATTTGAACAAGACAGATGGGCTTTCACTAATGCTGAGGCATATAGGTGGGATACACGTGACCATACTTTAATCTAGATCCTTCTGCATACTAGGCAACAACATCATAACTTATCTGATGTTTCTTCACCCACACAGATGTCTATCTCTGATTCTAGTAACCAAGTTACTCAGAAAAGAGGGTTTCAACACCCTGGTCTTGCACCTAACCACATTGCCAAGAGACAGAATTTGCAATCTAACTCTTCACAACTTTCCACACAAGGGGTGTCAGGTAGTTTTGGTGAGGGGTCCTCTGGCAATCCTTCCCAAACTCCCAATTGTGATATCCCAGGTGCCTCCTTACTTGAACCAGGGGCTACACCTAAACACTTTCCTCTACCTAGTGCTCTTCCTGCACATTTTTCTACTCCTGCCATGCCTCACCCTTTGGAACACAATCAAGGATTTCAGGAAACTAGATCCGGTTCTCAAACGTCCCTTTCCCAACAAAATGAGCTAAAAATCATTAATATGTCTTCAGTATCACTGTCACAGGTTGAACTTCATGTTCTATCTCTGGGTCTGAGTTTCTGTCCATCTTTTGATTTTGATACATTTTCTTTGATAAAAGATCTTCACCTTTTTGCATGAAAAATTATCTTTAAACTGTCATTCACTAAACAATTGGCCAACACGTGGAACATCTCACCACTAAAGAATGTAGGGCACTATGTGATCTAACCCTTCTCCGTGAAGAGGGGGATACTAGAGATCTCATTGACCAAATTAATCTTGATCAACTTTTAGCGGATCCTTGGGGCCCGGCAGGTGAACCAAACTCTGCTAATCCCACTCACCTTAACAAGAAGTCCTCCTTCTGTGAACTTTAATAACCATGTTGTGGCTTTTTTGCAATGTACCACCAAAGATATAGGATCTATCATGTCATCTCCATGCAATAGACCTAATCTCATGTCTGCACAACAATCTGCTCTCAACAATTTTGCTGCAAATCAGTTTATTGTAATAAAGCCAGCTGACAAGGGGGGCAATACAGTAATTGTGAACAGTGAGAACCATTAATGTAATTGCCTCAAGACCTTGAATAACCAAGAGTGGTACAAAATCATCTCTCCAGCTTGGATCAGTCGGTCCACCACACGGTACTACTCCCTTGTTCACACTGGCCTACGCAGGAGACTGATTTCCACCCAAACACACACTTTTTTCAACAATATGCATCCACACATCCCAGTTTTCTATGCCCTCCCCGAAATACATAAATCCTTGCTGGATCCACCAAGTAGGTCCATTATTTCCGGGAATAGCTTTCTGAGACAGTTTGTTGTTAGCTTACCATCCCACATAAAAGATACCTCTCATACCTCTCATTTTTTAAAAGCCATTGAAGGCTTAAGCATTTCCCCTCAAACTCTCTAGTTACCATTGATGTAGAAGCACTCTATTGCTCTATTCCACACAGCAAAGGCCTAATGTCATTATCAATTTTTTTTGCTCAGAGTAACACTTGCTCTAAAAAACTCTTTGACTTTGTTCTGGATCTTTTAAGATTCATTCTATTTAACAACATATTTTTGTTTGATCTTTCCCACTTCCTCCAGGTACAGGGCGTAGCGATGGGAACATGTTGTGCCCGCCCCATCCTATGCCAATTTGTACTTGGGGGAGTGAGAATGTAATTTTTTGCTTTCCGAGGAGTTCTCCAAGTTCTCCAAACACATCCCATTATGGTTACGTTATATTGATGATGTATTTTTATTATGGGATGGTCCAATGGAACTGTTAAAAAAATGTCTCTCTGCCATGAATTCCAATGAATATAATCTTACCTTTATGATGAAAGTAACGTTTATGGATGTTTCAGTGGAAATTATCCCCAATGGAGTGCTGGTCAATGATCTGTTCCGCAAACCATTGGCTGGTAATACCATACTTAGGGCTGACAGTTTCCACCCTCAGCCATTGCTGCAGTCTATCTCGTACTCTCAACACTTGAGACTGCGACGTAACTGCAATGATGACAACAAATTTAAGGTGGCAGCAAATGATTTAAAGAGTCGCCTGTTTGAAAGGGGGATACTCTAAATCATCCCTACGCAAGGCATATAATAGGGCATTTAAGCAATCTCGTACTCAAGTCCTTTTATGGATCACACCAAGTCTAAAATAATGCAGGACAACCGCTGAGAATTATCACAACTTTCAACTCTCAGCATGAACTTATTAAGAAACAAAAATGCAAGTACTGGCATCTGCTACAGGCAGATCCCAATATAGCCCAGGTTATTCCTCCTGCCCCTCTTTTCACCTACAGGAGGGCCCCCTTTATAAGTGACAGGCTAGTTTCCAGCACCTATAAGTCTTCTCCAGCTAGCTCCACACTGTCATGGGGTACTAAAGCTTGTGACTCCTGCCAATGGTGCAGTTGCGTAAGAACCTCCAAAGCCCACATTCTTCCCAATGGTCAGAAACTACGACCAAAACATTCTGTGACCTGTGATACCCAAGGGATGGTTTACATTATAGGTTGCCCTTGTGAAGCCTTCTATGTGGGCAAGACTAAGCATGAATTCTGGCCTGGAATCAAAGGAAGTGTTAATTCAGCAAATTCAGGGGACATCTATTTAGCTATTGGGAAACATATAACTAATTTTCATCATTATCATGCTCCAGCTTTCCTCTTCTGGGCCCTTGACCATCAGCCAACGGACTCCAGGGGAGGAGATTGGAATAAAATCCTTCTTCAAAAAGAAACTCAGTGGATTCATAGGTTCGGGGCTACCAAACCCCGGGGCTAAATGAAATCACCAGTTTCAAACCCTTCTTGGAAGCCTTTGTCTCTGGACCAACAGAGAACAGCTTATGTGGTTATTTCACTTTTAGCTTCTACATCATATATTATTTTGGTGTCTTTCGTGTGTCTTCTTTTCTTTTTCCTTGGAAAAAGGAGTTCTGCGGGGATAGAGGATTTTGCATCCTTCTTCTCCCATTTGGTCCTTCCTATTCCCATCCTTGCCCCCTTTGTTCCTTCCCATCAGTCCCGCCTCTTCTCAGTCATTCTTGTGTGCCCTCTGCACCCAGCACACATAGCCCCCCATGGTCACCACCAGGGGGGTCTACTTTGGGCGTGATCAAGGTCCAGCTCCTGGACTCTTTGTCATGTTCCACGAGGAACACGGAGTCCCATTTTCCCTGTGTCCTCTGCGTGTCTGCGGTGTCTGCTTTCCATTTAGCCGCCAGTTTCCAAAATGGCAGTGGCTGTATTTACGGCTCTGGTAATGAGGTTGTGTCTGGCACCATCGGCTCCGACTATCAGCGTCACTTCCAGTAGGACCCACCATTGACTCAGACAGCGGGGGATAGAGGAAACAGGAGTCTCCATTTAGCCTGCTGATGTTACAGCTGCAAAACTCTACTTTTGGCGCTATTTGTGCCACTTGCATTGGCTTCCTTGAGTTAAATGACCTTCTCTTTTTTCATTTATATCCTGTACCACCATAGCTTTCCCTTGAGCTGATGGTGAATGGAGGTGCTTTTTAACAACGTATTTCTTTGGTTCCAATGCAAGCTTTTCATGCTGGTAAGTTAAGCCTCTGAGGATGAATTCCCACCCTTTCCTCTCTTTAGTTTCAATCTGATAGCTAGCTTTTTTGTTTATGCTTTTTCAGATTTTGTACGCTGAACATTGGCTTGATGGCCTTACTGGTATTCTAGAGGGGTTGGGCCATATCGTGTCTCCGCCATGTGGTCATTAAGCTAATAAATGTTTTTTTTCATTTTACAAAAGGTATGGGCATTTTTTCCACCTCTTCATTTCTTATACTCTTGCAAATATTCCCATGCTTGGTAAATTATCTCTATTTGATGCCATCAGCCCCATCTTTCTGCTAGGAAGCTCCACACTATCAGACTGGCTGGTAGCCCCTGTGCTTTGGACACACAGAGTGGGCATGAGGCTCACCATCCCCCTTCCCCTTCACTTCCTTTTCTCTCTGTGGACCTCCAGCATCACACAACTTGTTTTGTATGTTGTAAAAAATCATAAACTATGCAAGTGTATTGAATTATGATCTTTATTTTGTGGGCTGCTGTTCACAGACATGTTTGTACCTCTGTCTATATACATATTCATTATAATTCTGTACCCTAGAGAGCATCTTGACCTGTTATCCAACAGCAGCCCCCTGAGGAAGACCATCAAGCTTGAAATGCGTCGTTTTATACTCATTTCCAATATCTGTGTTGTTCACAGGGGTCATTTTAATATTTTTTAATAAAATATCTGCTTTTTATGCCATATTATGTGCTATACGTTTCTTTTGTATTGCAAAGTCCTGGTGTTCTTTCCTCCCCATTTCCCTTGTGGATTTTTTTGTATTCTGCTACATATTTTTGGTAAAAAAAAATCCCAATAAGCGTATATTGATTGGTTTGCGCAAAAGTTATAGCGTCTACAAACTATGGGATATTTTTATTTATCTTTTATTTTCTTTTTAGTAGTAAAGGCAGTGTTCAGTGACCTATAGCGGGACTCCGATATTGTGGTGGTCAAATTGGACACTAACTGACACTTTTGACACTTTTTTTTGAACCCGTGACACTAATACAGTGATCGGTGCTAAACAATATGCACTGTCACTGTACTAATGACACTCACTGGGAGGGGGTTAACATCAGGGGCGATCAAAGGGTTAAATGTGTGCCTAGCCTGTGCATTCTCACTGTGGGGGAGGTTCTTTGACTACGGGAAGTCGATGATCCATGTTCCGCTTTGCAGAAACACAGGATCAATACCTTCCCTTCTGACAGAACGGCAATCTGCCCTGTTTACATAGGCAGATCACCGTTCTACCTGTATACTGTCTAATCGGCCTAACAGCCTTAAATGGTCAATTTTTTATTTTTTTTTAGTAAATGTAAAATTACATTTTAAGTAGATTTTTAGATTTTTTACTGAACTGTGCCTCAATCCAAGCCCTTGCCATTTCCAGGAATAGTAAGAGTCGCTCTGGTGTAGGGAGTAGAACCCCCAAAAAAGAGCAATGTTACATCTGTCAGCTTTTTCCTGTTTTGGAATTGTATAGAAGGATGCATTTGCTTTTCTCCTGCAAAACCGAGCGAGTTCTCTTGGATATTGACCTTTACGAGAATAACACAAAGCAACTACAAGAGCAATGGGAGAGCTTGTGTCACGCCAGGCACTGATTAGGGACTTCTCGTGTGTTTTTACCATGACTGCAGGAATAAGGGAGCTCTACCTACCGAAGCGGTTGCAACAAAAAACTAAAGGGGATATCCTTTGTTGAATGAGCTAGATTTTAACCACTTTCTGGAATATTCTAGTGTCTTCTAGAAAGGAAGAAGAGAGGTGGAGCTGCCTGGGGTATTCTAGGGAGCCTTGACCAATCCCCAACTTGGATTGGCAGGGGGCTGGAGTTGGAGTGCTAGGCTGTCGGTGGCCTTTGAGGGAGCTCCCCAGTCTGGGGGAGGGGGGGGGGTGTGACCTTGGGCCTGGGCTCGGGTGTGAACAGGACCCTCTAAGAGCACGTGGAGGTGTCCTAGACTGGAGGCACGGGAGCAGGGAGAGGACAGCAAGAGAGAGAGCACTGCCAGGCAAGTCTCCAGTGAGGAACAACAGGTCACAGCCAGGAGGGCTGGTGAGTGATGCACAGTCAAGAGGTCTGGGATGGGTGCAGAACTAAAAGAGAGGACTGGGGAGGCACGCCTGAGAGGAATGGGAAAGCGCAGTTTGGGATGGGTACAGAACCAGAGGAGAGGACTGGGGAGGCATGCCTGAGAGGACTGGGAGAGCGCAGTTTGGGATGGGTGCAGAATCAGAAGAGAGGACTGTGGAGGCATGTCTGAGAGGACTGGGAGAGAGCAGTCTGGGATGGGTGCAGAACCAGAAGAGAGGACTGGGAAGGCACGCCTGAGAGGACTGGGAGAGAGCAGTCTGGGATGGGTGCAGATTCAGAAGAAAGGACTGGGGAGGCACGCTGAGAGGACTGGGAGAGCGCAGTCTGGGATGGGTGCAGAACCAGAATAGAGGACTGTGGAAGCATGGGCAGCGGAGAGAGGCAGCTGCAGCCATGAGGGCAGGCAGGGCCTGAAGAGGTGGTACTGGGAGCAGTATCCACATAGACGGCTAGCACTGGGACTTAATTACATTTATGCCTCACTAAAGGGGCTCACGGCCCCTGCCTGCAAAAGGCATTCACCTTAGGCCTGGCGGAGGCCTGCAAATCAGTGCTAGTTGGTCCGAGAAGTACAAGCAAGTGATGTGTGTAGCCAGGTTCTCCCTCAGGAGTGGCTTGTAGTTGCGGTCCGCCCTCAATCACGCGATTTCCACACACCCAGAGTCACTGAACAGGCGGGTACTTTGTTTTGTTGTTTTATTTAGGGGTTAAACCTGGATAGGGATAAGGGATGACTGGGGGACGCCTTTGGTATATGGATGAACAACAACTCCCAGCCCATCCATCTTCCAGGCCCATCCAGCCTGCCTTATGGTCTAATGGCTCTCCTTTCCCTTGATTGGCTTCTCCGACCTCTACAGACTGCACGTTATACCTTCCCAGCCTGTCTTAGCCTTCTCATCCAACTCCCAGGGGACGCAACTCACCGACTATTTGGAGGATCCTTTAAAGAGTCTCTTTCCATGTAGAACTCAGCTGCTCTCCTGCTTCCTTGTGCCACCCCAGGAGCCGACTCCCACTCCTGGCTGCACCCAAGCCCCAGGCCTCAAGGTCTCAAGACTGGGGGCTCCCCTCCCGGGCAAGGCCTGATCCACAGCTCCAGCTACATACTCATCTCTTCCACCCGAACTCTCCTGACACTTGCTGGCAGATTGCTGTATTTAAGGAGGTCTGCCCCCTGCCAACCCAGACTGTGGATTGGTCATGGCTCCTTGTCATACATCAAAAAGTGACACCTCCTCACCCATCCCCCCTTCTAGAGCTTTCCCAGCTCAAAGAGGAGGATTCTCCAAGGGGTGTTCCTTCCTTCTATCTCCAACCCCTCCCTGAGCCACTCCCCAGCCCAGATCATAACATTCAGGCCTGCTCTCACAGTCAGGCCTGACTAGAATTTTCCTCTCCTACCAGAAATCTACAAAAATAAAGCACCTATACTATGGGGGCACTACATGTGCTGAAGCTGTTGAGGAGGAATAGTCTGCAAGCAAGTGTTGTGCTGGAGAGAACACTGGAGTGTATATACAGGGAGTGTATATAGTTGGTCCCATGTAAATGTTCTGCAATCATGTGGGCATCCCATATTCCTTTACCCCATCCATGTTTAATCCCCTCAATAAAAATACAAAACAAAGTGCATGGACTGGTTTCTGTCTAAGACTGGAAATCGTGTGCCTGGCTGGGCAGGGTGACAGATGGACTACAACAGTCAGCAGCCCCTACGGGGGTATTGCTACATGTGTAATGTGTGCTGATTTTACTAAGAGATGTGGCTGATTTTTCTCCTTGCTTTGCAGAGAGAAAGAAACGGCCACATCTCTGCTCCGTGTACAGAGCTCTGTGTTGTTAGTAAACACAGAGCTCTGTACTGCACACTTCCCAACTTTTTGAGATGGGAACGAGGGACACCTATTAGCAAAATCATGCAGGCATGTGACACACCCCCTGCCACTCCCCTTAAGCACTCCAGCCCCGGAAGGATTTGCCCCCTTCCTGACCAGAGCCCTTTTTGCGATTCGGCACTGCGTCGCTTTAACTGACAATTGCGCGGTCGTGTGACGTTGTACCCAAAAGAAATTTGCGTCCTTTTTTTCCCACAAATAGAGCTTTCTTTTGGTGGTGCTTGATCACCGCTGCGTCATTTCTGATCGCCGCTATAAACAAAAGAAGAGCGACAATTTTGCAAAAAAACCCAAATTTCTTACTTTTTTGCTAAAATACTAATTAAAAAAAAAAATACAAAAAAACATTTTTTTCATCGGTTTTGGCCAATTTATATTCTTCCTCATATGTGTGATAAAAAAAATCGCAATTGCCGTTTATTGATTGGTTTGCGCAAAAGTTGCCGCGTTTACGTATGATGAGAATTAATTTCTGGGGTTTTTATTTTTTTTTTTATTTTTTACTAATAATGGCGGCGATCTGCGATTTTTAGCGGTACTGCGATATTGCAGCGGACATGTCGGAACACTTTGACACTTTTTTGGGACCATTGGCATTTATACAGCGATCAGTGCTATAAAAATGCACCGATTACTGTGTAAATGCCATTGGCAGTGAAGGGGTTAACCTGCAGGGGGCGCTCTAAGGGTTAACTGTGTTCCCTGGGCGTGTTCTAACTGTCTTAGTGTTTGACTGGCAGGGGGAGGGGAGTGATCACAGCTTTCATGTAGAGGAAGGCTGTGATCACTCCATTCCCCCTCTAACAGAACGGAGGTCCGTGTTTACACACATGGACCTCCGTTCTTTCACTCCGGGGGGGGGTGGGCATCGCGGGTAGCCGCACCCGCTCCCTGGCCCTCCCCGGACACAGTACAGTGAGCGCGTGTGCGCACCTCCGGCGGCGCGCGCGCGCACGCTCACACTGCGCGATCTGGCAGCCGCCGTCAGATGACGGCGGTTTGCCCAGGAGAGCCACCTTGTCGCCGTCAACCTGCAGTTGACGGTCGGCAAGTGGTTAAAGGAAAATTATACAAAAAAAAAAAAGATTAGTTACCACAAGTGCTTTTTTTTTATTTTACCACTACTATTCCTTTATACTATATTTTGAAATTTACAAATGCAGCCATTTAGAAATTGGATGAAAGGTTTAGCACTGGGAAGCACTTTTTGAAAGAAAAAAAGTGCATTTTATATACAACTCTATAGATCAGACCAAACTGAGGGACAAATGAGGAGGAAGGAGGGACAAAGGGACTTTGTTCCAAATCAGGGCAGTCCCTCGAAATCAGGAACAGTTGGGAGCTACGGTACTGTGATTCGCTAAGCTGATCAGCGGGTCCCGGCCCTAAATCATTGGGCAGGACCTGCTAAATGACTTTTGCTGTAGCGGATCACAGCACAGATGGGACGGCGAGTGCACGTGCACCCCCTACCCGGGACTGCCAGGTCGCGTATATGTACGTGATCCAGCTCAGAGCGGCCTCCCCGTCCACATATATGTTCATGGGGTGGTCCGCAGTAGGTTATGCTCACCATACACTATGCAATCTGATTGTACAATATCATTTAGTTCTACCAACCACTGTGTAGTATAAGGACCTTTGCAATTCGACACAAAGAGAATAGATTGTTTAGGTTTGCCCTCGCGTCACATGGCTTTGGTAAATTTCACAGAGATTCCCACATGGAAGAGAAATATATTTAGAAAATATATATATATATATATGTGACATATATTTACAATATATTGTAAATATATGTCACATATATAATTTGTTTTCAAAATATATTGGAAATATACACTCACCGGCCACTTTATTAGGTACACCTTGTTAATAGTACCGGGTTGGACCCCCTTTTGCCTTCATTTTTCGTGGCAAGGATACAACAAGGTGTTGGAAACGTTCCTCAGAGATTTTGGTGCATAGTGACACGATAGCATCACACAGTTGCTGCAGATTTGTCGGCTGCACATCCATGATGCCAATCTCCTGTTCCACCACATCCAAGTTGCTCTATTAGATGAGATGTGGGGAGTGTGGAAGCCATTGGAGTGCAGGGACCTCATTGTCCAGTGGTGAGATGATTGGAGCTTTGTGACATGGCACATTATCCTGCTGGAAGGAGCCATCAGAAGATGGGGGCACTGCAGTCATAAAGGGGTGGACATGGTCAGCAACAACACTCAGGTAGGCGGTGGTGTTTAATCAATGCTCAGTTGGTACTAAGGGGCCCAAAGTGTGCCAAGAAGATATCCCCCACACCATTACACCCCCACCACCAGCCTGAACCGGTGATACAAAGCAGGATGGATCCATGCTTTCATGTTGTTTACACCAAATTCTGACACTAACGTCTCAATGTTCTATTGTCCAATTTTGGTGATTCTGTGCGAATTGTTGCCTCAGTTTCCTGTTCTTAGCTGACAGGAGTGGCAGTATAGTATAGTGTGTAGTAAAGCATAGTATAGTATAGTGTACAGTATAGTATAGTGTGTAGTAAAGCATAGTATAGTATAGTGTACAGTATAGTATAGTATATAGTACAGTGTATAGTATAATATATAGCATATAGTATAGTATATAGTATAGTATATATTATAGTATAGTGTATAGTATAGTATATATAGTATAGTATAGTATGGTGTATAGCAGTGGTTCTCAACCCTGTCCTCAAGTACCCCCAACAGGCCATGTTTTGGGAATCTCTCTTAGATAAAATAGCTGTCTAAAATACCAAGCCATTGACTCTGATTTAAAGCACCTGTGCAAGATAAAGGAAAACTTGCAAACATGGCCTGTTGGGGGTACTTGAGGACAGGGTTGAGAACCACTGGTGTATATTATAATATAGTATATAGTATAGTATGGTGTATAGTATAGTATAGTATAGTATAGTATAGTATAGTATAGTATAGTATAATATAGTATAGTATAATATAGTATAGTATATAGTGTATTGCATAGTATAGTATGGTGTATAGTATAGTGTAGTATATATAGTATAGTTTATAGTATAGTATATAGTATAGTATGGTACATAGTATAGTATGGTGTATAGTATAGAATGTATTATAGTATAATATAGTATATATAGTATAGTATAGTATGGTGTATTGTATAGTATAGTATATAATATAGTGTAGTATAGTATGGTGTATAGTATATAGTGTATAGTATAGTATATAATATAGTATAGTATATTGTATATAGAATAGTATATAATATAGTATATAGTATAGTATAGTATAGTATAGTATAGTGTATTGTATATAGAATAGTATATAGTATAGTATAGTGTATTGTATATAGAATAGTATATAATATAGTATATAGTATAGTGTATTGTATATAGAATAGTATATAGTATAGTATATAGTATAGTGTATTGTATGTAGAATAGTATATAATATAGTATATAGTATAGTGTATTGTATATAGAATAGTATATAATATAGTATATAGTATAGTATAGTATAGTGTATTGTATATAGAATAGTATATAATATAGTATATAGTATATTGTATTGTATATAGAATAGTATATAGTATAGTATATAGTATAGTGTATTGTATATAGAATAGTATATAATATAGTATATAGTATAGTATATAGAATAGTATATAATATAGTATATAGTATAGTGTATTGTATATAGAATAGTATATAATATAGTATATAGTATAGTATATAGAATAGTATATAAAATAGTATATAGTATAGTATATTGTATATAGAATAGTATATAATATAGTATATGGTATAGTATAGTGTATTGTATATAGAATAGTATATAATATAGTATATAGTATAGTATATAGTATAGTGTATTGTATGTAGAATAGTATATAGTATAGTGTATTGTATATAGAATAGTATATAGTATAGTATATTGTATATAGAATAGTATATAATATAGTATAGTATATAGTATAGTGTATTGTATGTAGAATAGTATATATTATAGTTTATTGTATATAGTATATAGTATAGTGTATTGTATATAGAATAGTATATAATATAGTGTATTGTATATAGAATAGTATATAGTATAGTATATTGTATATAGTATAATATATAGTATATAGTATAGTATATAGTATAGTATATTGTATATAGAATAGTATATAGTATAGTTTATTGTATATAGTATAGTATATAGTATAGTGTATTGTATATAGAATAGTATATAGTATAGTATATAGTATAGTGTATTGTATGTAGAATAGTATATAGTATAGTGTATTGTATATATAATAGTATATAGTATAGTGTATTGTATATAGTATAGTATATAGTATAGTGTATTGTATATAGAATACTATATAGTATAGTGTATTGTATATAGAATAGTATATAGTATAGTATATTGTATATAGAATAGTATATAATATAGTATAGTATAGTGTATTGTATATAGAATAGTATATAATATAGTATAGTGTAGTGTATTGTATATAGAATAGTATATAATATAGTATAGTATAGTGTATTGTATATAGAATAGTATATAGTATAGTATATTGTATATAGAATAGTATATAATATAGTATAGTATAGTGTATTGTATATAGAATAGTATATAATATAGTATAGTATAGTGTATTGTATATAGAATAGTATATAATATAGTATATAGTATAGTATAGTGTATCGTATATAGAATAGTATATAATATAGTATATAGTATAGTATATAGTATAGCGTATTGTATATAGAATAGTATATAGTATAGTGTATTGTATATAGAATAGTATATAATATAGTATATAATATAGTATATAGTATAGTGTATTGTATATAGTATAGTGTATTGTATATAGAATAGTATATAGTATAGTATATTGTATATAGAATAGTATATAGTATAGTGTATTGTATATAGAATAGTATATAATATAGTATATAGTATAGTGTATTGTATATAGTATAGTGTATTGTATGTAGAATAGTATATAGTATAGTATATTGTATATAGAATAGTATAGTATATAGTATAGTATAGTGTATTGTATGTAGAATAGTATATAGTATAGTATATTGTATATAGAATAGTATAGTATATAGTATAGTATAGTATATTGTATATAGAATAGTATATAGTATAGTGTATTGTATATAGAATAGTATATAATATAGTATATAATATAGTATATAGTATAGTGTATTGTATATGGTATAGTGTATTGTATGTAGAATAGTATAGTATATAGTATAGTGTATTGTATATAGAATAGTATATAGTATAGTATAGTGTATTGTATATAGAATAGTATATAGTATAGTATAGTGTATTGTATATAGAATAGTATAGTATATAGTATAGTGTATTGTATATAGAATAGTATATAGTATAGTAGCTCAGATTATTGGGCAGTACTCTCATGAGGCAGCCAATGTGGATGAACTCTCACTATGGACGGAGAGTAAGAAACGAGTAGAATCTTCCTAAATATAAACCTTCTATCTTTCCTATCCATGTATGGCCAGCCTAAGTAATACACATCTAGGGGTAATCACATTTAAAAAATAAATAAATAACGTTTCCAAATCCCACAACTATTAGGAATTGTCTTTGATACTTTATAAAAGGTAATTAATAAATTAATAAATAAATAAAGTACAATAACAGAAAGAATTGACTTACTGGAACGGGAAAACGCTGAAAATACCCCAGTAAAGAGAAGATAGGCGGTCATGATGGTGACTCGCTGGACAGAGAAGCTGGGAATGGGATGATAGGAGTGTGCGCTGCTCCTTGGGGGTTATGTTCCGGAACACAGAGAAAGTGATGGGATGGGAAAGGGGGGGTGGGGGTGTGGGAATTATGTGAAGAGGAATGATTACCACAGCAAAGCAGTTCAAGGCTGTGAATCGCAATACAAAACAATTTGTACAAAGAATGTAATGTAGGCACAATCACGTCCAAAGCACCTCACAACCCATAAAATGAGTCTATATATATATACATGGGAGAGCTGACATTCCTCCTCAGGGTGCAAGTTACTAGGCATGGTGGGTGTAGAGCAAGATGGAAAGATGGGTGACAGTCAATTTTAAGAATGAACAAAGAGAGTTTTATTTCTCTTAACAGGAAATGTGGGAGAGAGGGATAGGGCACAGGACACCTTTAGGCAAATGCAATAGCAAACTTGGCAGACTCATTGGACAAAAATAGAACTAGGCAGACAGCCATACAGAAAAAGGGACTTTAAGCTGAATGCAGCAATCTGTATTTTGTAGCAACTGCTGTCTCCTATAGCAACAACTTCACTCACAGCATCCCACTGTAGGTCGTCAAGCTTAGCTCCCAGCTACCCACTGTAGGTCGTCAAGCTTAGCTCCCAGCTACCCACTGTAGGTCGTCAAGCTTAGCTCCCAGCTACCCACTGTAGGTCGTCAAGCTTAGCTCCCAGCTACCCACTTCAGGTCGTCAGGCTTAGCTCACAGCTACCCACTGTAGGTCGTCAAGCTTAGCTCACAGCTACCCACTGTAGGTCGTCAGGCTTAGCTCCCAGCTACCCACTGTAGGTCGTCAAGCTTAGCTCCCAGCTACCCACTGTAGGTCGTCAAGCTTAGCTCCCAGCTACCCACTGTAGGTCGTCAAGCTAAGCTCCCAGCTACCCACTGTAGGTCGTCAAGCTTAGCTCCCAGCTACCCACTGTAGGTCGTCAAGCTTAGCTCACAGCTATCCGCTGTACTTCTTGGATGAGTTCTCTCCTGAAGCTTTCCCAGCTATTTCACAGTCCCCGGCTGATGAAGAGTCTCGTCTGGTAATCCTTCATAACTCCATCCCTTTACACCTGCCTCCAGTAACCAGAGTGGCCCTCTGGAAACTTCCTCTCCCATGCCTCCCAGCAACGACCAGGCTCTGTCCAATAGAGTGGCACTCTGACACACCGCATCTCCGATCCTGGTAAAAAGCCTTTCACGTAGGCTCTTCATTACATGATCAGCTGTGACCATTCACAGCTGATCACAGCAGTAACCATGGTTTGCATTGAGAGGCAGAGACGTTTGGCAGCTCTCCTGTCAGATGGGGGGTGTGCGCTGATAGTCAGCGCACTGATTATCAGTGCAGCCCCCATCAGAGAAGCCCACCATAATGCCAATCAGTGCCCAACAAAGTGCCAATCAGTGCCCATCAAAGTGCCAATCAGTGCCCATCAAAGTGCCAATTAGTGCCCATCAGTAATGCTTGTCATTACCTTTCACAGATGCCAATCAGTGCACATCAGTATTGACTATCAGTGCCATCTATTAGTGCCCATCAGTGCCATCTATTAGTGCCCATCAGTGCCATCTATTAGTGCCCATCAGTGCTGCCTATCAGTGCCCATCAGTGCTGCCTATTGGTGCCCATCAGTGCTGCATATCAGTGCCCATCAGTGCCGCCTATCGATGCCCATCACTGCTACATATCAATGCCCATCAGTGCCGCCTATCGGTGCTCATCAGTGCCGCATATCAGTCCTGCCTATCAGTGCTCATCAATTCTACATATTAGTGCCTCCTCATCAGTGCCCATCAGTGCCCATCAGCGCTGCCTCATCAGTGCCCATCAGTCAAGGAGAAAACAAAATTTTATATCAGAAACAAAGAAAACATTTTTTTTTCCAAAAATTTCAGTCTTTTTTAGTTTGTTTATCAAAAAATAAAAACCCCAGGGGTGATCAAATACCACCAAAAGAAAGCCCTATTTGTGGGAATATAATTATAAAAATTTAGTTTGGGTACAACCTTGCACGACCGCGCAATTATCTTTCAAAAGGTGACAGCGATGAAAGCTGAAAATGGTCCTGGGCAGGAAGGCAGGAAAGTGCCCGGTACTGAAGTAGTTCCCTTCACTGGAACTAAGGGGCCATGCCCAACCACTGATAAACAGCCCCACGCCATAATAGGACACAGCCCCTGCGGCGTGAGTGGCGTGTTCTGAGAGGACGCCATATGACGGCCTCACAGAACAACAGTGCTCTCACCTGGCCTTCATTGTGCTATAGGCCGGGCAGGAAGGTGTTATGCTGGCCATAGATGATTAGAATTTCAAACAAAAATTGCAATTATAATGATTTCAATTGCTTTTAACGTTTGATTTTGGAACGAATGGACCTTGCAGAATGAAAACCACATACACTGTTACAAATTTTCTCATTCGAGAAAAACTTTCCATCTCGTTCCTTTGAATTTTCTTGTCAATGTAGCTGAAAACAAATGTTGATTTGCCCCACTAACGATTAGAAAAAGAAGAACTCTGTTATGGCCCATATACATGATATGAAAATCGTAGGAAAATTCCCGTAAGAGGAACGATCGGTCGATTATCTGTTTGTTATTATAGTGCTTTCGACAGCCGATCCTGACTGTTCTGATGAAAAAGAAAAAACGAAGGTGCAAATAAAAATTTTTTTACCGCAAGTTGACACAACGTCCTTATTTCGCTCAATGTGTATAGTAATTGTATAAGAATAATCAAACTTATATGGTGGACGTGGCTGGAAGGGGTCACGTATTCTATATCACTTCCTCTGCTACCAGGGCTGGCCCAAGACATTGTGCTGCCTGGGTCCAAGAATGAAATGCTGCCCCCCCCCAAACCACCCCCCAAAAAAATAATCACTCCCACCAATAGGCCCCCACATCCATTATTTTATATCATGATAATTAAAACTAAAATGAAATGTATTAAGAAGTCAGATTTACATGCAACAGCACCTTGTCTTTATGCAGAATTATATGATATACCATTATGTTCAATTCCAAGGGATAGGTTAGTGGCAGGCTAGGGTAGTATATAGACAGGCTAGGGTAGTATATAGACAGGCTAGGGTAGTAAATGGACAGGCTAGGGTAGTATAGAGGCGGGCTAGGGCAGTATATGGACAGGCTAGGGTAGTATATAGACAGGCTAGGGTAGTATATAGACAGGCTGGGGTAGTATATAGGCAGGCTAGGGTAGTATATAGGCAGTCTAGGGTAGTATATGGACAGGCTAGGGTAGTATATAGACAGGCTAGGGTAGTATATGAGCAGGCTAGGGTAGTATATAGGCAGGCTTGGGTAGTATATAGGCAGGCTAGGGTAGTATATAGACAGGCCAGGGTAGTATATGGACAGCCTATGGCAGTATATAGACAGGATAGGGTAGTATATAGAAAGGCTAGGGTAGTATATAGACAGGCTAGGGTAGTATATGGACAGGCTAGGGTAGTATATGGACAGGCTAGGGTAGTATACAGACGGCTAGGGTAGTATATAGACAGGCTAGGGTAGTATATGGACAGACTAGGGTAGTATAGGGGCGGGCTAGGTAGTATATAGACAGGCTAAGGCAGTATATAGATAGGCTGGGGTAGTATATAGATAGGCTAGGGCAGTATAGGGATGGGCCAGGGTAGTATATAGACAGGCTAGGGCAGTATAGGGATAGGCTAGGGTAGTATAGGGGCAGGCGGGGCGGGGGGGCTGCTGTCATCATGACACACAAAACTGCTGGAAAACAAATCTTGGTCGTCCATTTTCTGGGTAAATAGAAGGGAAGGATGGGTGGCTGTGGCTCCATTTGCTGCCCCTCTCAAAGTGCTGCCAGGGTCCAATGGGACCCACTGGGACCCAAGGGTAGGGCTGTCTCTGTCTGCTACTACGCTAATATATTGCTATGGGCAAACTTTCTTAGAATCTTCTTTCCCCAATAACTTAATTTAAATTCTTCCCATCTATGGGCAGCATAAGGATTGTTCTTTGATACTTTGTAACAGTTAATTAATAAACAAATAAATAAGTGCAATAAAAGAAAGAATCGACTTACTGGAACGGGAAAGCGATGAAAGGACCCCAGTAAAGAGCAGAAGATAGCCGGCCATGAGGGTGATTTGCTGAACGGAGGCGCAAGCTGGAAATGTGATGATAAGAGAGTGTGCTGCTCCTTTGGGGTGGTGTTCCGGAATGTGCAGAGAAATAGATGGTATAGGAAAGGGGGGGGGGGGGTGGTTTGTAAACAGGAAAGAATACCTCACCAAAGCAGTTTCTAGTGAAAAATACTGACTTTAACTTGTAAACAGCAAATGTCAGAAATAGGCCTGGTCCTTAATTGGTTAGTGGCATCCCAGTCTTAGTCCCTAGGGTTCAATATTGAGTTGGCCCACCCTTTGCAGCTATAACAGCTTTAACTCTTTGGGAAAGGCTGCCCACAAGGTTTAGGAGTGTCTATGGGAATGTTTGACCATTCTTCCAGAAGTGCATTTGTGAGGTCAGGCACTGATGTTGGATGAGAAGGCCCGGCTTCGCTCTGATTCATCCCAAAGGTGTTCTATTGGGTTGAGGCCAGTCAAGTTCCTCCACCCCAAACTCACTCATCCATGTCTTTATGGACCTTGCTTTGTGCAGTGGTGCGCAGTCATGTTAGAATAGGAAGGGGCCATCCCCAAACTCTTCCCACAAAGTTGGAAGCATGAAATTATCCAAAATTTCTTGGTATGCTGACGCCTTAAGAGTTCCCTTCACTGGAACTAAGGGGCCAAGCCCAACCCCTGAAAAACAACCCCACACCATAATCCCCCTCCACCAAATTATTTGGAGGGAAGGCCCTATACATTTGGCAATATAGTGTGGATGAGCATGTTTGGGGTGGAGGAACTTGACTGGCCTGCACAGAGTCCTGACCTCAACCTGATAGAACAGCTTTGGGATGAATAAGAGTGGAGACTGCAAGCCAGGCCTTCTCATCCAACATCACTTCTGGAAGAATGGTCAAACAGTTCCATAGACACTCCTAAACCTTGTGGACAGCCTTCCCAGAAGATTTGAAGCTGTCATAGCTGCAAAAGGTGGGCCAACTTAATATTGAACCCTACGGACTTAGGCTGGATTCACACCTATGCATTTGTAGTGCTTTTTGCATTTTGCAGATTTGCACTGCAGTCCATTTAACATGGTTTCCTATGGAAAACATTTTGCAGTGCAAATCTGCAAAATGCAAAAAGGTGTGAAAGGGGCCTTAGGCCGGATTCACACCGATGCATTTTTAGGGCTTTTTGCATTTTGCAGATTTGCACTGCAGAATGTTTTCCATAGGAAACCATGGTAAATGCAAATCTGCAAAATGCAAAAAGCACTAAAAATGCATAAATGTGAATCCAGCCTAAGGCTCGATTCACATCAATGCATGTTGCTTTTCAGCGTTCTTCACTGGTTTTTGCTGTGCTTTCTGCGTTTTTTGCCGCGTTTTTGCGGCGTTTTGCATTTGGTGTTTTTTTTTTATAATATTATATATATATTTTTTTTTTTGTAAAGCAAAAACGCGGCATAAACGCAGTAATAACGTGGTAAAAAAGCAGCACTTGCATTTTTCATGCTTGCCCGTTGAAGTCTATTACATGCAAAATGCTGCTTTTTACATGAAAAAAAGACCCCGACCCTTTCCAAAAATGCAGAGGCACAAAAAAGCATTGATGTAAATGCGCTCCATAGGAACCCATGTTAAAAAAATTCCCTGCATTTCTGCAAACTGCAAAATGCATCAAAAAACGCACTCAGTGTGAATGGAGCCTTAGGCTGGATTCACATAAATGCATTTTTCAGAGTTTATTCCCTGCTTTTTGTTGTGCTTTCCGCTGGTTTTTACAGCGATTTTGCCCCGATTTTACTGCGATATGCGTTTTTTTTTATATTTAATTTTTTTATAAACTTTTTTGTTTTTTTGGGAAAAACATTGTTGCTAGGCAGATTTAAAACGTGAAACACAAATCGTGGCAAAAAACGCGGTAAAAACACAGCACTTGCGTTTTTCTTGCATGCCCATTGAAGTCTATTACATGCAAAACGCTGCTTTTTGCATGAAAAAAAGTCCCCGACCCTTTCCAAAAACGCAGAGGCACAAAAACATGTGAACATGTTCCATAGGAAGCCAAAAATTCGGCAAAATGCATCATAAAATGCACTAGTGTGAATAGAGCCTTAGGCCTGATTCACACCTCTGCAGGTTGCAGTTTGCATATTGCAGGTGCATTTTACATTTTTCCATGCATGCTTTTGATCCATTGAAGTCTATGGAACCAAAAACCAGAAACAAGTCCTTGGCATTTTCCATAAAATGCACAGATGTGAACTACATCCATAGGAAACCATGTTACATGGACTGTAGTCTTTTTCTGCAAAACTGAAAATGCACTAAAAAAATGCATAGGGGTGAATCAGGCCTGAGACTGGGATGCCATTAAAGTTCATGCGTGTGTAAAGGCAGGCGTCCCAATACTTTTGACAATATAGTGTAGTTTTTACAGAGAACGACAAGGCATTTTTCTGATTGTTATTACAATCTAAGTTCTTCTTTTTTTTTTTTTTTTTTACAACTACAGGAAGTCCTGGGAGGCCCATGCTAGAAAATCCAACAAGCTTCTCATTGGATCTGCACTTTATCCTTTTAGTTGAGCATTAATAGAAAAGCCAAACTCCAGGCGAACAGTGGTTTCCGCAGCTGAAATACATATAAGGGAGCTCAACCTACCAAAGGGTCTGCATCTCTGTCCATCCTGTCCTGTGATTTACACAGCACAGCCCTGTGTTGCAGGGAGGCGGACTTGTTTCTTTTCTTCACTCTGCAGTTATGTGACAGTTATGTGAGAGTTACAGATCTCGCCTCTCTCCCAGGCTGCGATTGGACGATAAAAGCAGAAGCAGCTATGAGCTAATTTCTCAGCAATTCTGCTCTGGTATTTGCTAGCTCGTGAGAACTGGGCTTGCTACTGCTCGTATTTAATCACTGTTTTTTTTTTTTAACAGACAAAAAAATAGGGAAAATTTTGAAAAATAACTTGTTTTTCTTTATTTCTTATAATATTTTGCAAATAAATAAATTTTCATCAGTGTCATTTCTTCAGTGTTGTCACATGAAAAGATGGAATAAAATATTTACAAAAATGTGAGGGTGTATTCACTTTTGTGAGATACTGTATATATGTATTTATATATATATATATATATATATATATATATATATATATATATATATACAGTTGCGCTCATAAGTTTACACACCCTGGCAGAATTTATGATTTCTTGGCCATTTTTCAGAGAATATGAATGAGGACACAAAAACATTTTTATTTCACTCATGGTTAGTATTTGGCTGAAGCCATTTATTATCACTCAACTGTGTTAACTCTTTTTATATCATAATGACAACCGAAATTACCCGAATGACCCTGATCAAAAGTTTACATACCCTGGTGATTTTGGCCTGATAACATGCATACAAGTTGATACAAAGGAGTTTGAATGGCTATTAAATGTAACCATCCTCACCTGTGATCTGTTTGCTTGTAATTAGTGTGTGTGTATAAAAGGTCAATGAGTTTCTGGACAACTGACAGACCCTTGCATCTTTCATCCAGTGCTGCACTGACGTTTCTGGATTCTGCGTAATGGGGAAAGCAAAAGAATTGTCAAAGGATCTGCGGGAAAAGGTAGTTGAACTGTATAAAACAGGAAAGGGATATAAAAAGATATCCAAGGAATTGAGAATGCCAATCAGCAGTGTTCAAACTCTAATCAAGTGGAAAATGAGGGGTTCTGTTAAAACCAAACCACGGTCAGGTAGACCAAATAGAATTTTAGCCACAACTGCCAGGAAAATTGTTCGGGATGCAAAGGAAACCCACAAATAACTTCAGGACTCTCTGAAAACATGTGGTGTGACTGTTTCAAGATGCACAATAAGGAGGCACTTGAAGAAAGATGGGCTGCATGGTCGAGTGGCCAGAAGAAAGCCATTACTACGCAAATGCCACAAAGTATCCCACTTACAATACGCCAAACAGCACAGAGACAAGCCTCAAACCTTCTGTTACAAAGTCATTTGGAGTGATGAGACCAAAATTGAGCTTTTTGGCCACAACCATAAACTGTACATTTGGAGAGGAGTCAACAAGGCCTATGAAACACAGAGGTGGATCACTGATGTTTTGGGGATGTGTGAGCTACAAAGACACAGGAAATTTGGTCAAAATTGATGGCAAGATGAATGCAGTTATCAAAAAATACTGGAGGAACATTTGCATTCATCAGCCAGGAAGCTGCACATGGGACGTACTTGGGACATTCCAACATGACAATGATCCAAAACACAAGGCCAAGTCGTGGCTACAGCAGCATAAAGTGAAGGTTCTGGAATGACCATCTCATTCTCCTGACCTCAATATCATTGAGCCACTCTGGGGAGATCTCAAACATGCATTTCATGCAAAACAGCCCAAGAATTTCCACAAACTGGAGGCCTTTTGCCAAGAGGAATGGGCAGCTTTACCATCTGAGAAGATAAAGAGCCTCATCCACAAACACCACAAAAGATTTCAAGCTGCCATTGATGTTAAAGGGGGCAATACACGGTATTAAGAACTGGGGGTATGTAAACTTTTGATCAGGGTCATTTGGGTAGTTTCTGTTGTCATTATGATTTAAAAAGAGTAAACACAGTTGATTGATAATAAATGGCTTCAGCCAAACACCAACCATGAGTGAAAGAAAAGTTTTTGTTTTATCATTCATATTCTCCGAAAAATGGCCAAGAAATCATAAATTCTGCCAGGGTATGTAAACTTATGAGCACAACTGTGTGTGTGTGTGTGTGTATATATATATATACAGTATTTCAGGGAAGTGACTACACCTCACATTTTTTTTATATATTTTATCATATATTTTCATGGCAAAGAATTCTCTGTGGATCTGAAAAAAAGAATTGTTGCTCTATATAAAGATGGCCTAGGCTATAAGAAGATTGCCAAGACCCCGAAACTGAGCTGCAGCATGGTGGCCAAGACCATACAGCAATTTAACAGGGCAGGTTCCACTCAGACCAGGCCTCGCCAAGGTCGACCAAAGAAGTTGAGTGCAGCGTTCAGCGTCATATGCAGAGGTTGTCTTTGGAAAATAGAGGTATGAGTGCTGCCAGCATTGCTGCAGAGGTTGAAGGGGTGGGGGGTCAGTCTGTCGGTGCTCAGACCATACGCCGCACACTGCATCAAATTGGTCTGCATAGCTGTCATCCCAGAAGGAAGCCTCTTCTAAAAATGATGCAAAAGAAAGCCTGCAAACAGTTTGCTGAAGACAAGCAGACTAAGGAAATGGATTACTGGAACCATGTCCTGTGGTCTGATGAGACCAAGATAAATGTATTTGGTTCAGATGGTGTCAAGTGTGTGTGGCGGCAAACAGGTGAGGAGTACAAAGACAAGCGTGTCTTGCCTACAGTCAAGCATGGTGGTGGGAATGTCATGGTCTGGGGCTGCATGAGTGCTGCCAGCACTGGGGAGCTACAGTTCATTGAGGGAACCATGAATGCCAACATGTACTGTGACCTACTGAAGCAGAGCATGATCCCCTCCCTTCGGAGACTGCAGGGCAGTGTTCCAACATGATAACGACCCCAAGAACACCTCCCAGACGACCACTGCCTTGATAAAGAAGCTGAGGGTAAAGGTGATGGACTGGCCAAGCATGTCTCCAGACCTAAACCCTATTGAGCATCTGTGGGTCATCCTCAAATGGAAGGTGGAGGAGCGCAAGGTCTCTAACATCCATCAGCTCCGTGATGTCGTCATGGAGGAGGGGAAGAGGACTCCAGTGGCAACCTGTGAAGCTCTGGTGAACTCCATGCCCAAGAGGATTAAGGCAGTGCTGGGAAATAATGGTGGCCACACAAAATATTGACACTTTGTGCTCAATTTGGACATTTTCACTTAGGGGTGATCTCACTTTTGTTGCCAGCGGTTTAGACATTAATGGCTGTGTGTTGAGTTATTTTGAGGGGACAGCAAATTTACACTGTTATACAAGCTGTACACTCACTACTTTACATTGTAGCAAAGTGTCATTTCTTCAGTGTTGTCACATGAAAAGATAGAATAAAATATTTACAGAAATGTGAGGGGTGTACTTACTTTTGTGAGATACTGTATGTATATATATATTTATGAATGCTGTAAATACATTTAAACTATGCACACAAACTCAACATATACAAATACCCATTTTTTGGTAAAATATAAACAATAATGTTAAGCAAAGTAAAAAGATACCTAACATGTCACGCTTTAAAATTCTGGATGCTTTGATGTTTAAGAATTTAAAAACATATAATCACCATACGATTCTACTACAGGAAACACACCTAATGGGAAAATTGACTGCTGATTGCTGAAAAAACGTGGATCCAGTAGGCTTATCATGCCACATACTCCTCCTATGCTAGAGGAGTAACGATTTTAATTAATAAATCTTTGCCATGTATAATTGAAAGTACATATATTGACCCTCAAGTTAAATACGTTATGATAGCCTTTACACTATGGCAGCAAAAATATGTTATGGCAGCAGTCTACGTCCCCCCTCCATTTCCCTATAGGGTGTTAAATATGAGTATGGAGAGGGTGGTCTTACATCTTCCAGCAAAAATACTCTTAATGGGTGATTTTAATTCCATTTTGTCTCCAGAATTGGATAGACTGGTACCACTGCTGAATTATATAACTGGGTGCAGGCAATAGGGGTGACAGAAATCTGGAGGTGGAGAAACCCAGATAAACGGGCGCACTCCTGTTTTTCTACTACATATAAAACATCCTCCAGGATAGATCTAGCTTTCGCTAACCCTGCTATGTTAGCAGATATTAACCACTTCCCGCCCGGCCTATTGACAAATGACGGCTTTGTTATCCTGTGCTACCTATCAGTGCCCAGCAGTGCCACCTATCAGTGCCCATGAGGCCCAGTGCCACCTATCAGTGCCGCCTATGAGTGCCCATCAGTGCTGCATATCAGTGCCACATATCAGTGCCCATCAGTGTTGCTTATCAGTGCCACCTATCAGTACCCATCAGTGCTCCATATATGTGCCCCATCATCAATGCAACCTTATCAGTGCTACCTCATCAGTGCCAATCTGTACTGCCTCATCAGTGCCTGTCAGTGTAGCCACATCAGTGCCATCAGTGATGGAGAAAATGTACTTATACAAAGTTTTGTGACAGAAACAAAGAAAAACTTTTTTTTTTTTTCAAAATTTCCGGTCTTTTTTTATTTGTAGCGCAAAAAATAAAAACCACATGGTTAATCAAATACCACCAAAAGAAAGCTCTATTTGTGGGAACAAAATGATAAAAATTTTGTTTGGGTACAACGTCGCACGACCGCTCAATTCTCATTCAAAGCACAACAGCACTGAAAGCTGAAAATTGGTCCGGACTACATGAGATTTGCTCATATAATTTTGATCCCTAAGGAAACTAAAGACCCAGAATTGTGCTCTTCATACAGGTTTCTCAACCAGGGTTCTGTGGAACCCTAGGGTTCCTCCAGTGGTTGCTAAGGGTTCATTGAGCAATGGTCAATTTCTACCTCTCAGATAAATGCCACCTATCAGTACCCATCAGTGCTCCATATATGTGCCCCATCATCAATGCAACCTTATCAGTGCCACCTCATCAGTGCCAATCTGTACTGCCTCATCAGTGCCCGTCAGTGTAGCCACATCAGTGCCCATCAGTGATGGAGAAAATGTACTTATACAAAGTTTTGTGACAGAAACAAAGAAAACCTTTTTTTTTTTCAAAATTTTCGGTCTTTTTTTATTTGTAGCGCAAAAAATAAAAACCACATGGTTAATCAAATACCACCAAAAGAAAGCTCTATTTGTGGGAACAAAATGATAAAAATTTTGTTTGGGTGCAGCGTCGCACGACCGCTCAATTCTCATTCAAAGCGCAACAGCACTGAAAGCTGAAAATTGGTCTGGGCGGGAAGTGTTTTAAGTGGTATTGAAGTGGTTAAGGAAGCTATATCTTTACCAAGTGGTGTCTCAGATCATTTCCCGTTGAAGGTGGTGGTATGCAGAGGCGTAACTAGAACCTTCAGGGCCCCGGTGCAAGAAATTATGAAGGGCCCCCTGACCCCTGGCCAGGGCCCTTCCCTCTTCCCACTGATCCTGGGGCCCTTTACTCCCATCGTGGGTCCCTTTATTACAGTACTGCAGTGGGGCCCTTTCATAAGTTCTGCAGCAGGCCCCAGGGGGACCAGGGAAGCACACAGGGGCCCTGGGAACAGCAGAAGACAAGTAAACTGGATAGAGGAAAATGGAGGAGATTGGGTCCTCTAAATGCCACCCCCGCGATCCCTCCTATTCAGGTGTACAAGGGAGGCACAATTGCAACCCCTGCAACCCCTATCGTTACGCCCCTGGTGGTATGTATTCCAGACATTAGAAATGCATCCCTATGGGGATTAGGTTCGCACTGGATCACCTATCCGGATATTAAAGAACTATGATACCTCTGATAACTGAGTACTAGGAAAAAAAGAGGGAACATCCTCTCCAGAAATAGTATGGGAGGCTTTTAAGGCAGTTATATAGGGACAATACATCTGAACTATAGCTGCATTTAGGAAGAATCGAGCATCCACTGTGCAATCTTTGCAAAGCATTGTGGAATGCCAAAAGGAGATGTATTGAATATATCCCAGTAAAAGTAATTTTGAACTATTAATGGTGGCACAGCGAAATCTTAAAGTAGTTGTCAACTCGTGACAACCAATTTAACCTACAGGTAAGCCTATAGTAAGGCTTACCTGTAGGTTCCCTGCATATCTCCCAAACCAGCATGGTTTAGGAGATATGCAGTGTACTTGCATGTGCCCACGTCATCGGGCACATGCGCAGTGAAGAAATGGCCTCCATGCCGTTTCTTCACTGAGATCGTGCCGTGACTGGTGGCTCCTGCACACATGAGGAGTGATGTCACGCGACTCCGGCCAGTCACAGAGCCATAGATCGCGGCCCTGGAAGGAAGAGGGGGGCAGAAGATGGACACGGCCTGGAGCGGGGACATCGCCGGACATTCCTCTTTAACCTCTTGCCGACCGCTGATCGGCATCTGACGGGGACAAGGTGGCGCTCCTGCGCAAATCGCCATCATATGATGGCGGCTGCGAGATCACGCCCAGTGAGCGCGTACGCGCCGCCGGAGGCGCGCCCGCGTGCTCACTGTGTCCGGGGAGGGCCAGGGAGCAGGTGCGGCGGCTTCGATTGCCGCTGGCTACCCGCGATGCCCCCCCCGGAGTGAAAGAACGGAGGTCCGTGTAAGTAAACACGGACCTCCGTTCTGTGAGGGGGGAAGGGCTGTGATCACAGCCTTCCTCTACACGGAAGCTGTGATCGCTTCTCTTCCCCTGCTAGGGCAGCCCACACACAGTTAGAACACGCCCAGGGAACACAGTTAACCCTTAGAGCGCCCCCTGCAGGTTAACCCCTTCACTGCCAATGGCATTTACACAGTAATCAGTGCATTTTTATAGCACTGATCGCTGTATAAATGCCAATGTTCCCAAAAAAGTGTCAAAATGGTCCGACATGTCCGCTGAAATATCGCAGTACCGCTAAAAATCGCAGATCACCGCCATTACTAGTAAAAAATAAAAATAAAATAAAAACCCCAGAAATGAATTCTCATCATCCGTAAACGCGGCCACTTTTGCGCAAACCAATCAATAAACGCCGATTGCGATTTTTTTTATCGCAAATATGAGGAAGAATATAAATCGGCCAAAACCGATGAAAAAAATGTTTTTTTATATTTTTTTTTGGATTTGTATTTTAGCAAAAAGTAAGAAATTTGTTTTTTTTTTGCAAAATTGTCGCTCTTCTTTTGTTTATAGCGGGGATCAGAAATGACGCAGAGGTGATCAAATACCACCAAAAGAAAGCTCTATTTGTGGGAAAAAAAGGACGCAAATTTTGTTTGGGTACAACGTTGCACGACCGCGCAATTTTCAGTTAAAGCGACGCAGTGCCGAATCGCAAAAAGGGCTCTGGTCCTAAAGGGGGAAATCCTTCCGGGGCTGAAGTGGTTAATTTACACATGAAGGAATTAGTTAGACTAGACCAAAAAAATAAACAAAGCCTCTTTGGACAGAAGGATAAAAACTGGAAATTCTTGGCCATACTGGCAGATTGTGATCACTCTGCTACATTCATATCAGAAGTTATCTCTTCTAAAGGGGAAAATGTCTCTTCTCCAGGTGCTATTTTAGATACTTTTAGGCAATATTATAGTTCACTTCATGCTTCTTCTCTCCCCTCCGACTTCCACCCGAGTGAACTATTGGTTCTTTTAGACTGGGTGGCTCTCGGGTGGTTGTTGTATAGGGAGAGAGAAGCATTAGTTTGCCCCATAACATCTGAGGAAGTCCTGAAGGTTATTGGATCATTTCCGAGTGGAAAGACTCCAGGTCCAGTTGGACTCCCCATTGAACTATATAAGATATACGGAGATATTCTAGCGTCAAAATTAGCAGCGTTATATACTAAATGCTTAGCGGATGGGTCACTTCCGGACTATATGAGATTTGCTCATATAATTTTGATCCCTAAGGAAACTAAAGACCCGGAATTGTGCTCTTCATACAGGTTTCTCAACCAGGGTTCCGTGGAACTCTAGGGTTCCTCCAGAGGTTGCTAAGGGTTCCTTGAGCAATGAGCAATTTCTACCTCTCAGATAAATTCCCAATGACATCATTGATCTTTTTAGCTATCTGTAAGGGGGTAATTCTTCCCAATGACCACAAATGTAAGGAGCATTCTTCCCATTGACCATCACATTAATGAATCATGAGTTGTAGATTTTTAATTTTTAGCAGGGGTTCCCCTAGACCGGAGAATAATTTCAAGGGTTCCTCGGGGTTGAAAACGTTGAGAAAGGCTGATATAGACCCATAGCACTACTCAATAATGATTTAAAAATCTTAACAAAGTTATTTACTCTTCAAGTACAGCCTTTACTTTCATCCATTATAGATTATTATTATTTCAGGTACTTATATAGCGCCGTCAATTTGCGCAGTGCTTTACATATATATTGTACATTCACATCAGTCCCTACCCTCAAGGAGCTTACAATCTAAGGTCCCTAACTCACATTCATTCATATACTAGGGACAATTTAGACAGGATCTAATTTACCTACCAGCATGTCTTTGGATTGTGGGAGGAAACCAGAGTACCCAGAGGAAACCCACGCAGGCACAGGGAGAACATGCAAACTCCAGGCAGGTAGTGTCGTGGTTGGGATTCGAACCAGCGACCCTTTTGCTGCTAGGCGAAAGTGCTATCCCCTACACCACTGTGCTGCCCATTCTGATCAGAATCAGTTTTATGCCCCATAGAACAACAGATATCAGTTTGCATAGATTATACAGAAACATACATACTCAACACGCAAATGTAGGATCTAGAACAGTGGCCTCCTTAGTTATAGAGAAGGCACTGTCGAATGACCTTTTCTGTGGAAGGTCCTCAGAAAAATGGGATTTCCCATGGTGTTTGTTTCCTGGCTACAAACGATCTATAAAAACCCCATGTCAGCTGTTAAACTAGGAGGAAGACTGTCCGATCACTTCCAACTGTATAGGGGCACCTGCCAGGGCTGCCCTCTCTCTCCAACCCTCTTTGCTGTCACCATGGAGCTAATAGCAGAGTATCCGGGGGCTCCGGATAGGGGGCTTGGAGGAGAGGGTGGCCCTATATGCGGATGACATTCTGCTATTCTTAAACGATGCAGGGTGCTCATTACAAGGAGCGTTGGACCTGATGGATGAATATGCGATGGTCACGGGGCTTAGGGTGAACTGGACAAAATCCTTATTATTTACCATAGACTCAGAGGCGCAGAATACAGCCAGTCTGGATCTACCACTGCAAAGGGTAACTGAGTTTAAATATTTGGGAGCAGTAATTTCAAGACATGTTTCTGAATATTTCACTCTAAATATAGCCCCAGTGGTGCAAGAGGTTAGAGTGAGATTGAAAGCATGGGAAGCATTACCCCTATCATTATTGGGATGCATAAACCTAATAAAAATGAAAATTCTCCCAAAATGTATTTATCTGTTTAGAAACTCCCCACAGTTGCTTGCAAAGTCATTTTTTTCACAATTACACAGTATTATCTCGCAGCACAGTTAGTAACAACAATAGGATGGCTAAATCCAGATACGTATAACTCCTCCATAGCTATAGAGGCCTCTGTAGTACAATCAACAGAGGCTTTACAATTTTATACCGAGGCTTAAAAGCGCCATACAATTTGACTCCTTCAATGGTAATGACCATCAGGGTGTAGAAGATAGTATTGACCTATGAAAAATCTTTTGGGCTGACCCTATCTCCTAATACCCCCCTTTGGGGAAATCCCCAGTTGGCCCATTTGTGATCCAACCCAGACCCAGGAATCTGGGCAAAATATGGGATAAAAACAGTGGGCCAAGTGATACATCAAGGAGATGTGATACCCCTTACAAAATTAGTGGCAGAATATAATATTACCAGGAAACTTTTTTTTCCGACAAGCTTCTCATTGGATCTGCACTTTATCCTTTTAGTTGAGCATTAATAGAAAAGCCAAACTCCAGGCGAACAGTGGTTTCCGCAGCTGAAATACATATAAGGGAGCTCAACCTACCTAAGGGTCTGCATCTCTGTCCATCCTGTCCTGTGATTTACACAGCACAGCCCTGTTTTGCAGGGAGGCGGACTTGTTTCTTTTTTTCACTCTGCAGTTATGTGACAGTTATGTGACAGTTACAGATCTCGCCTCTCTCCCAGGCTGCGATTGGACGATAAAAGCAGAAGCAGGAGACCCATGAGCTAATCTCTCAGCAATTCTGCTCTGTTATTTGCTAGTTCGTGAGAACTGGGCTTGCTTCTGGTCGTATTTAATCAATTTAATTCTTAACCACTTCCATACCGGGCCTGTTTTTTGGGTTCTGTGTTACGACTTAAAAACAGGTATTTTTGCTATAAAAGTACTTAGAACCCCCAAACATTATATATATATTTTTTTCTAACACCCTAGAGAATAAAACGGTGGTCATCGCAAAACTTTATGTCACACCGTATTTGCGCAGCGGTCTTCCAAGCGTGCATTTTTTTGAATAAATTCATTTTTTTCAGTTAAAAAATAAGAAAGCAGTAAAGTTAGGTCAATTTTTTTCCATATTGTGAAAGATAATTTTACGCCGAGTAAAATGATACCCAACATGTCATGCTTCAAAATTGCGTCCGCTCGCGGAATGGCGACAAACTTTGCAACTTAAAAATCTCTATTGGTGATGTTTAAAAAATTCTACAGGTTAGCAGTTTTGCACTACAGAGGAGGTCTAGTGCTAGAATTATTGCTCTCGCTCTAACGATCGCGGCGATACCTCACATGCGTGGTTTTCATATGTGGGCGGGATGTACGTATGCGTTCGCTTCTGCGCGCGAGCTCCGCAGGACGGAGCGCTTTAAATTTTTTTTTTTTTTTTTTAATTATTTATTTTGCTTTTTACTTTTTATTTTTACACTGTTCTTTTTAAAAAAAAAATGTGATCACTTTTATTCCTATTACAAGAAATGTTTTTTAAATTTCGCGAGGCAGGACGCCTCGAGCGCGCGTCTTCGCTTGCGTATGCATGTAGGGCGGGTGTATACTTTTGGTGCGTACACTCCATAGCGGCGCTAGCAATCTCGCTCTCGTTATTAAGATCGTGATCTGGAGGAGACATCACGTTTTGACGATTGGACATCTTAAAAAATTTGTAGTGGTTATCTCTAAAAATTCAACGTTTCAAACAGCGGTAAGGCGCTCGCCTGCGTTAAAACTTCGTACTGTACAACCCATAGTAAAATGAGCCGCATTTTAATAGA